>JAKWJA010002495.1:62842564-63010233 GCA_027704765.1 Solanum habrochaites | reverse complement strand
TGTTTGCCAAACTGAAGAAATAGAAAATATGAAAAGTGAAGTAAAATAGGGCATGTCAAGTCGTAGGTGTTGTTTCCTACAAGCCTCTGGAATACCCCCAACGTCCTGCAATCAAAGGAAAAACGAACATTTAGGGGAAAGTGTTTTTTTAGAGAAAGAGCGTAGGAAGGGAGCAAAGAAGGAATGTTACAAAAAGATTGACACTGAGCTGAAATGCAACAATGGTCTGGGACACTGATTCCAGCTGCTGTCAAACATATTCTAAATAGACTCAAAAGGAAGAATTGGCAAGAGTTTCACAAGGAACTTATTGCTGCATTGTACGGAGCAACACCAGGTTTGGAGAGCAAGGAACTGGAAATTGTTTCAAGGCATCACCGTAAATACAATACAACCGTGACACAAATAAAGAAGGAATTTGTAGATAGACTAGCAGAAGTTCAAACGGTCTAGGAAAAGGCGAATAGTATTGGTGATGTGGGGGGGGGGGGGGGGGGGGGGGGGGCCAGATGTTGTGTGACGAGAGTCAATAAGAGGTTACACTAGGGTGATCTTTAGGTGTATTTGTTTTCATTAAATACCAAAAACATACTTGCTAGGGGGAAAATCATCAAAATACTGTTTTTTGTCGGAGACAATGCAACTATGTAGACGATATAAGAAAAACACATGACTTGCCCTGCAAAAGAAATTGAATATTCACACTCCACCCGACTGACCAATCTGAGATATCAACTAAAGCCTCTACAGCCACGAGGATCGACTCGCAACCTTGACCTACCCAAGTCTTGAATGCATGGTGTGGTAGACAACAGGTTTTGAAAATGTTTCCTTACTTTAATCATCAGCCCGATCTATGTGGAACACTCTTTTCTTTTTACTCTAGGAATAAAAAATAGTATATGTTAACTTTTTTATAATTAGAAACAATTCAATTTAAACTTTTCCTTTTAACTTAATAAATAATTATAACCACATAAGTATCTAAAATTTATTTAACACCACAAATTTCCAAAAGGTGGCGCATAAATTAGTATGGAGGAAGTAAATTTGCTAATTCTTTGAACTCCCGAATGACTTTCTATAAGCCATTCATACGTAGCGATAGCAAATGAGATGGAGCGGGTTTTGCCTTATACAGAGAAGGGCGGGATGTTTTATGGGTGCGGAGGGGTAAAACTTTTTTAAGGAATATAGGTGATGCGGGGCGGGTTGGGGAAATTTGCAATTTCCCTCTCAATTTTTCCTTTCACTTTCTTTTGAAGTTTTGGTGGAGTTCCCCCTTTAGAAAACTTAGCTTGTTTTATATTTTCATCACTGATTGAATCACTTATAGTTCTTCAATAAGATGTCTACAGATGTCAGCTACTCAATTCACGTAATTGTTTCTAATATTGAAAAAAAATATTTATGTAGTCCACGACTTATCTCTTAAGCTACACTAGAATTTTCTGGAAAACACTTTAGTACACTATGATGAAGCCTTATAATTTTCTGGAAATTGTATTATTTTGTGTTTGACAAAAAAAAATTTAGAAAACAAATGAAACATAAGCTTGACCCACAGATTCACTGACCCCTTCTATTAAAAAAGAAACAAGTAAGTGATGAAGGTATGGATTATGATGCACTTTTTATCATGAAAGTGAAGCTAAAATGGAAGGAAATAATAAAACAATATATGAAACTAATGACTGTTGAAGGTAATTCATATCAACTAAGATGCAGAGGCAACAGAAACACTCTTTGGACAGATCAAACTCCGCGCAACATAAAAGCAAATGTCAGAACACTTCATACAAAACAAAGCACATGTCGATTGATTTGCCAAACCGAAGAAATAGAACATATCAGAAGTTATAGTACAAGAGAGACATCAAGTCCTCGTTTGTTAGCTTTCCTAAGGCCTCTGAAGACCACCAATTGTCCTGCAATCAGAGGAAAAACAAACAGCTGAGGAAAAAATGGTTTTCTAGAGACTGCGACGGCAGAAGGGAACAAAGAAGGAAATAACAAAAAAGTGCAAGGGAAATCATTCAAAATAACGTAATTTTGGTCAGAAACAGCATGCAACTATGAGACGACTGTAAAAAAAAAACTTGCCCTCAAAAAGTAATTCTTCTTCTTTGTAACTCTAAGATTCTCTCTTCAATTGTATTCTCAATCACAAATCTCACAATCCTGCAAATGGAAAACAACAATAAGCTCTATTCAATGGATCCAAGCAGAAGAAATACAACACACACATAATGGTTTATATGCCACATTCGATGGCTCTATCTGAGCTGCTGCTCCAATGAGGGATTCACCAAGGATCCATTATGACAACCTAGCAAAGACAAGAATGAAACTGTGTTGTTCAAACCGATAAATACAAGTCATAATTGTATATCCAAATAAAATGAACCTGAAGAGTGAAAGGAATGCAAAACTAGATATGCACAAGCCTTAAGAATTTAGAGTGGTTCACAGAGAAAAAAAAATAGATCCTTACATGTGATGCAACTGTAAGATTGAGGGCAACACCTCCAGTCTTCAAGCTCATAAGCAATATCTTGCAATTTCCATCCTCAGTGAATCTTTTAAGTGCAGCATCTCTTGCGGCAATAGACATGGATCCAACTAATTGAACACAATTGATGCCACACAGCTGAATACACACAACACAAGCTTCTTTTTGTTAGACTGGAAAGAAGAGAAAGTAGGAAGGAGAAAGTACCTTTATGTCTTACATTAAGAGAATACTGTATCAAATCCAAAAACGCTGTGAACTGGCTAAAAACTATTCCTTTTGCAGAACAGTCTCTTTCAAACATGTTGCTAATTTCTTCCTTCTACATAAAATAAAAGTAAAAATGAGCTATTTCTAAAGAATTTTGAGCGGTTCACAGAGGAAAAAATTACAAGATCATGAGCTACACCCCTTGCTTTCCTTGTGGAAAGGAAAGAAAAGCAAGCTGAGGAGAATATGATGAATGCAATTGCATACCAAAGCTTCTATTTTAGTGCTTGTCTTGAATTTATCAAGCTGAATTTTGTTCAATATACTTGATGACCTAAACCCTTTGACAGTAGGTTTAGAACTAGAATCTCCCTTATCTTTATTTCCAGTGAAGTCAAATGTGAGGGGTTTGGTACATGAATGGCATGGCGCTTCCATTACACCTTCAGCTAAATATATCATACATGCCTTGCAAAACACGTGCCTACAACAAGTAACCTGCAAAAATCAAAAAGAGCTACACAGTTCAAAGAAGACTCTGTCTAATGTATAAGGAATTTATACTAGAAGTACTTGAAAGGTGCTCGATGCTCTTGGACCTTGAACGACCAGCATAAAAATAATTTAATAAATGCAGAAAAGGAGAGGGCTATCAATAATTAAACTTCAGCTGAGTAACATGTTTGGTATTCCTTTCTTCTCTCTCTTTTTATATTTCTTGGTATGGGGGAGGGAGTGGGTAGAGGTGCGCAAACTCACTACTGGATCTTCCACTGCATCATGACATAAGTGACATAATTGTTCAACATCTCCAGCCTCTTCATTGACACTAGCAATTCTTTTCTAGAGGACAGTTACCATGTAAGGATGATCGATGCCTGCAATAAAGAAGACTTATATTATCCGACATTTTCGGGCAATCAAATTGGCTGATGACCCATAGTAAGGACAAAATCTATTGTATGTAAGGCAAGTTCAGGCGAGCAAAAAGAAAAGCAGCTTCTGTATTTCGCTTATATAATAGAAGAACAAGAAACACTAGAAGCGGTCACTTCAAAAATTAATTTCACAGAAGAAAACGATTATCCAAGAAAATTTTATTCAAAAACTACATCAGAAAAGTGATAATCAGAAGTAATGGAAAGAGCAGAAAATAAATTTTGCAAGAAAAGAAAATTGGATAGAGATTGTGAAACGAGAAAAAGTTAAAAGAAAAAGAGTGATTATGGATGACTACTTTCACCTATAAAATGACCCTGCATGACAAAAGGATAAGAACATGCTTATACTATTTGCACTAAACTGCATTAGATCCAGTAAAACAGAATAAATCGATTTAGAAATCTTAGCACTGGAAACACCAAATTTAAGCAACAAGGGAGTCAATTAGAAAACAAAAACATCCTTATAGAGCATTCTCTTGGTACCTGCCGTAGGCGTGTGATAATAGCAAGTATGTGACCATTCTTATTAATCATAGTTCCATCCTGGACAAATCTGCACCAGAAAACAAAATGCGGATACAGTTAGAAATAAAAATATCCTTGCTCCCTTCTTACTTTTTGGC
The DNA here is from genome assembly GCA_027704765.1 of Solanum habrochaites. Taxonomy (NCBI): domain Eukaryota; kingdom Viridiplantae; phylum Streptophyta; class Magnoliopsida; order Solanales; family Solanaceae; genus Solanum; species Solanum habrochaites. The sequence goes on along the minus strand of JAKWJA010002495.1, from coordinate 63,005,944 downwards.
AAGGTAATGGCGCAAATGATTAAGAGTTTTATGGGAAGAAAAAGATATATAAGATCTTAAGTTAAAAACTAAGAAACTAATCCAGAGGGTTCCAGAACTATCTGAGCAAATTTTAAACTGAGAAAACATGCTTACCACGGCCCAAAAAAACAGAGAAACAATGGGCAGAAAATTGGCGCAGGACGTAGAAAGCAAAGTGGACTTTGAAGGAAGAATACAGAATTTGAAAATGGACAGAGTTATTAGGACTTAACAATTGTTTACTTAGTTAAGTCTGTCAGGATAACAGTTAGGAGATAGTTGATTAGTACTATTAAGCTAATTTTTTTCTAATTCAATGTATAAGAAAGTATATCTATTGTACAATCAGAACATCAATAAGAATTCAAGAATTTCTCTCTAAATACTCTCTACTCTCATCTTTTCTTCTTCATGCTTAATTAGTGATCCTGAATTCACTGCACGTTCAAATAATAGCAAAACTGAAATACCAGAGAGATAGCATACATATCGAGCTGTTCTTGGCTTCTACGACACAGTGTCTTGTAGTAGTCGTTTTCTCTATCATCCAAAGAATCTTTTCTCACTGTAACCTGAATGAACCCAAAAAAACAGTAACCAGTAAGAAGATTCTAATCAAATTGAAGCACACGGCACTAGTGAAAGCAGAACTTACGGTCTTTGTGGGAAGTGCAAGATCAACAGCTCTCTCTTTTTTGGTACGTCTTAGCAATAGGCTTTTCAGAATTTTGTGATTCAATCACACCATCGCATCTCTACCTTCATCATCGAATAACCATGTAGGTTCTTCAATATACTAGAAAATAAAAGATGTTTCAATTAACTATGTCCACAATAAGATGAAGCTTCAGAAGTATGTAAATTATTAACTATTAACTTACTTTCTTCCACCAGAGGAAGTGGCTTGCAGGTTGGTGGGAGCACTGTGGGCACGCATTATAGAAGCTGTAGAATTTATCAAAGGACAGACAACACAAGATGTATTAAAAGTAACAGCGATTGAGAAGCAAAATGATTAGAATATAAAGTTAAGTAGACTTTGAGCCATTGTGAATTTCACACTCAGTGGTAGGAACAGGGATTTAAAAAAGAATCTCTATGTGTACCTAAAATAAAGTCCAGTGCAATTACAATCTTCACAAAAGTAACAAGCATAAGGGGGAACTTGTAAGAAACGAACCTGTATCGAAGTAAAGAATTTAATTAACCTCACAATTAAAAAAGTAAAGAAAATATAGTTTAACAAGCAGAATTCACTTACAAGTGAGTACAATTCTCCAATGCGGTTTTGCAGGGGTGTACCAGTTAAGGCCCACTTATAAAAAGATTCTAAAGCAAGAACCGCATTTGTGAAGTTGCTGTGTACAGATTTGATACAATGAGCCTACGCCACAGAAGTTCAATCAGTTAACATTGCAGATAAAATGTCATGAAATTTAAGAAGTTTACGCTCCGCCACTCGCAACTCAGAGCTCGACCAGTAGCAAATGAACACAGTACTGGAAATGCCAAGTTACGAAAACAAAACTTAAAGCATGAATCTATGAATGTATGACTTGCCTCATCCAAAATGATACGATCCCACTTCACTGAATGAAGAACTGACTTCCTCGTGGACACATCTTCACCAACACTGCTGTTCTGCTTTTTCTTTTTTGGCATATAGTCAGTCTGGAGAGTGGAGTATGTAGTAATTACAAAGTCATATTCCTCAGTTTGTATAGAATGTCTCCCTATTGTGCATGATAAAAGAATTTGTGCTTCCTCTAGTGGTGCAACGCTCAATCTCATGAATCCATTGCATTGCTCCAATCAAAGGACATACAACAAGAGTTCCTTTTACTGTTGGGAATTCCTGGGAAGTACCAGGTGAAGACAACAATATATTGGAACCATTAGTTGCCTTCTTTAATTCCCGTTGAGCAAGAACAAGTGCTATGGCTTGAACCGTCTTCCCCATACCCATTTCATCCGCAAGAATGCCAACCACTCCTTTTGGTACCTCAATAGTGGCAAGAGAAAATCTGATGGTGGCTCGGCAGTTTCAGCAAGTGAGACATTCTGAATATCCAAGTCTAAATCATCTTAATAATTCTCCAAAAGGAATTCATTCATTTCTTGTTCCATTATCTCCCATGTCAAAACTAATCCTCTTCTGTTTTGCATCCACTCACGTTGATGTCTCCTTAGATCTATCCTTCTCAACATGTCTCGGTATCTACGATCTGAATTCGTATCTTCGTCTCTTAGGTCTTCAGTAACACGAACAATAAGCAATTTTATTAGAAAATTACACGATCAATTCAAAACATTTATGAGTGTTAGCATTTCAAGATGGAGCACCATATGGAATTTGACAGGAATAAATTAAAAATAGGATAAAATTAAAGATAACAACTCAAAACTAGGGCACAACATGATGAACCTATTCACATGCTATTCCGATTTACATGTCATTCATTATTTTCCATTTTGGGTCATTCAAAATCATTCAATTTCAACCAAACTTTCAAGAAACTCAAGAGATTCAAAAGAAAACAAACAAGAAGACGAACCTGGAATTGGAGGATTCATTTTCCCAGAAAGCACAGAGAAATCAGACTACTAGGTCATTCGCCAATCAATTTGGATCTTTTACCCACTCTAACCATCGCTTCACGCCCAGGATTAGCTAGAACATGGACCGAAAGCCCAAAAGGCTCAACTGGAGCGTGGGACAAGAGTCCAAAAGGGAACCGCCTCCTTCATGCCCAGGCCCAAGTGGAAAGTGGACCGAGAGCCCAAAAGGCCCAACTAGAGCGTAGACTAGGAGCCCAAAAGGGTTGATTTTGGGATGGATCTGGCTCTGATACCATATAAAGATATAACACTTGCAACTAACTCAACTCCAAAATCTAATTCATGAGGAGAAAAATTGTCCAACTCCATATAAACAGAATATCCGTCCATTTCACAATCAATGTAGGACTTTTTGCCTACTGTAACTTATTTATGTTTAGAACTTGATATCCAACAATGTTGAGTGAACTAAAGTAAAACAAAAGTAAACAATCCTTTCCAACAAACCTATTCTTTTCCGAAATAGTTATTTAGAAATTGATCCATACATTGTTGTAAAGAAAAGGGAAAACGTTAAATATGTCATTAGATATTGAGAAAAGACTCATTTATGTCCCATGTTAAAAGTTTGGCTCAATGTCATTGTTATTTGAGAAAAGTTTCTTTCATGAAATTATTTTTTTACCTCAACAAGACGTCAAACAACTTTTGACATTTTTCATTTAGAATTGAAGAAGTTGGAAATTTGGAAGTTTTTTTTGACGTTCTTCATGTGTTCTTGACTAGGAAGAAGTAAAAAGAGTACATTTGATTTAAAACCTCAATTAAAAAGTGTTAAAAGTTGTTTGGGGTCTTGTTGAGATAAAAATGATTTTGCAATACCGGAGTTAAAAAATAATGACATGAATTAGCCTTTTCTTAAACGGCATGACATAATGAGCCAAACTTTTGACGAAGGACTTTAATGAGTCTTTTTTTCTGAAAGTTCGATGGTATATTTAAGTTTTTTCCCTAAGTAAGAAGTATTTAAATCCGTTCAACACAAGTAAATGGCATTTAAAGAGTTTACATGTTATATTCAAGATGACAATGAGCAATTTGGAAGTTGCTATAAAATTAAACTTCAGCTAAGTAACAAGTGACTAAATGAAATTTATTTGAAAGTTTAAGGGACTCTCCATGTATTAAGCCTTTTTGTTTCTTTCTTATATTTTGCTGTTTTAGATAGTATTGAAGGAGAGTCTAGTATTGTTTTGTTTGTACCATTAGGGCGTAATGTCAATGTCGGGCATATTGCTTGTAAGCTAAACTATCTTGGCAAAACTGAACTGCAATAAATTGCATTGTATTGTCTGTAGCTGATCTTCTTGATAATTGCCCACCTAAGAAAATCATGTCACTTTGTTTAGATTGTTCAGTGTTTGCTTTCTCTTATTTTGTGCGACTGGGTGCATATCATAGGGGTGGCTGCCATGCTATACTGCCAGGACATGTGCTAGAGAGCCTTTTGGTTTACAATTGACATAGCGCGGGGAGAGTTGGGTGCCCCACACCCTTATGATTGTTTGTCACTGATTATGAATGTGTGTAACGTTCAGTATGAGCTTAACTTGTATGTATGCTTAAGTTATAAGTGTGGGGTTGTTGTGACTCCGACTTCTAAATAATTTTATTAAATAATAACTATATATATGGATAAAAAATTTCATGTTAAATTCACCAATTGACTTTGCAGGTTTTTTACATTATTTCATTTCAATTGAAAAAAGAAGAAAAGAAATTAATATAAGAACTTGGAATAGGCGTAGTTTCAACTTCATAGAGAAAAAGTAAAACCAATTTAGTCTGTGAAAAATCAACATACAGAATAAACAGAGCAAATTAAACTAGAAACGTCCCTTGTGCAGGCATAAGCATTATCGGAAGTCTTTCTTCTGAGGTTTGAGGAGTTGACTCTTGTGTCACGAGAGAGTGTAAGTCGCTTGCCCATTTTCAAGGCGATTGAACTTACACACATTTGGAATGGCATTGTTGGGTAGCGTTTTGGCAGATATACCAGTCTTTAACTGAAATACAGAAGCCTCCTGTTGTCTCTCAGTCATGACAGAGCAACCACTATTTGTTGTGATGAATCTTCTCACGTGTGATCGTTCATGAATACCAACCATAGTAACACCAATGGCCAAGGTCGCATTACCCAGGCATCTTATTAAGATATTGATCCATATGCAGAACTATATTCTCTATTTCCATAACACATTCAACCATCACAACAATGATGCCTAATGTCATGATTAAAACTTTTCCTGAATAATTCAAATAACGGATCAAATCCCTAGCACACTGCCATAAAAGTAGCCACCCACCACTACTGTCTGGGTTTTTAGCCTCAGGGAATCATCTTATCCGCTCATGGTTCCAATCATCTCAAACAAAAAACTTTTGTAAAAACCGAAATCTTATCTTCATCGCACAAATCCAAAATTAGTTTCATCCTCTTCAAATCTCATCATCCACGGATCTTATCCGATCTGTCGCCTTCCGCGTTTTCAACATCAGGACTTCTTCAACTCCAAAAATATCTCTCAAGCCCCTCAGTCATATCAGTCCCCTCAACTTCAACAATCCAGATTTCAAACAAGAGATTCGACCTATCCAAAATTGCCTCTTCATCGTCTACAAATAAACGTCACGATGTTTTAATCTAACCTAAGACGTGCGAAATAACTTCTTGGTGTCTCGTGGGGAAACGCAAAGCCGATGAAGAAGATTCCGGTTTGATCGGGCAATGAATGTCAGTTTTGGTTTTAGACAATTTTGATGAATAAGATTTATCATTCTTCCTTTGCTGTTGTAATTGCGTTTTTGCTTCAACTTCACGTTTTTCCTCTTGACGACGTGTTTGTAGTAGTTTCTGTTCCAATTCCAATTTATTGAAAAATTTCTGGCGACCAACCTGTTGGGGTACACTTTTCCGCTCCTCTATTATTTGTTTCACTACATCCATGTCAGTTTTATATTTTCTGTTCTGTTTCAGTGAATCCATGTCAATTTTCTATTTTCTGTTCCAGGTTACGAATTTGTGATTGTGAGTGTTTTATAGGAAAAATTCTTCGACATATCAAACACATCAAGCCTATGGGGCAATACATCACAGAACACAGGTATAGAATTTGCAGGGAACTAAAACAGAAGGAATAGCACATATCAACAAGGACGCTGAAGCAGGCTCTTGACAAGTCCTCCATTGTAGTTTCCTAAGGCTCTGAAGAACACATGTTGTTATCTGATATCCAAAACATACTTAGAAAAAAACTTTGAACATCTTGTAAAGACAACAAAGTTAAAGAACTTTTCAATAACTAGAAAATTAAAACTAGTAGCCGAACTAGAATCAGAACAGATATTAAAACAAAAATTATGAAATATTTTTCTTAAAAAAAAATGTTGTTAATATGTGTCTAAAAATCTTACTGATTCCAAAAAACTTTGCAGAAACACGAAAGTTACCAAGTTGAATGAAACAGTGAAGAACAAAAGAATAGAGAACTGAAATTGATTACCAAATCCATAATTGTAAAACAGCGTACAAAGAATCTAGCAAATTTTAATAGGAAAAAAGATCAAGTCTGAATCTCACAGTGTCCCTTATTAGAATTTGGCAGGGAACTAAACAGAAGGAATAGAACATATCCAAAATGTGACGCCCAAGCAGTCTTTGACAAGTCATCCATGTTAGTTTCTAAGGCCTCTGAAGAACCCACCGACTTCCTGCAACAAGGAGGAAGAGCAAAACCGTTTAGGCGGGAAGAGAAAGAGCGGAGGACGGAAAGGTGTACAAAGAGGGTAGGCCAAAGAAGAAAATCTAATAAAAAGATGATTGATTGATAAACACAATTTGCTTTTTTTTTTTTGTCAACCAACACCATATGCAACTAGTGATGAGTCAGGAATACCACTTACCCCCTTCAAAAGTAATTTTTATTCTCTTGTAACTCTATGATGTCTCTTCAATGTTATTCTCTATACAATCTCACAGTTCTACAAATTAGAAGAAAAAAATAAGCTCCATTCAATGGCCTCGAAAGTACAAGAAAGGCAAACACACCAGATAGGTTTATATCGCCCTATTCGATGGATTCTATCTTGGTATTGCGGCTCCACCACAGGATTCCACCAAGGTTCCATTAAGAAAACCTAGGAAGAATCAAAGATGAGCCACCTAACATGAAATGTGTCGTGTGCTTATTCAACAGATAGATACGAGTCATAATAGTATCTTGAGCTGGTTCTTTGAGTGTTCAGGGAAGTGAAGTTAGGTATATCAAACGAACCAAATAACCGGAAACATAATAGGAATTCAGCAATAGATATGCACAAGCCTTAAGAATTTAGGGAAGTACCCAAAGAAAGAAAATAGATCCTTACATTTGAGGCAACTGTAAGATTGAGAGCAACAGCTTCAGCTTTTAAACTCATAAGTAATATCGTGCAATTTGAATCCTCAGTTGTTGGAACTTATGCGTCCACAAGTTTCGATGGGAACAGGTCCTCAACACAGTTGTAATAACAAACAGTAAAATAAGTGCTGAAAGTAAAGATTGCACAAACAACTTTACGTGGAAACCTCCTTGCTCAAGGGAGTAAAATCACGACCTCTCTACCAGGAATTTTCAAACTGCTTCCACAAATCTTCTTAAAGCAAAAACAAAAGTAAGTTTACAAAATGAGATAAGCCTGCTAATCTCCACACTAAGCAATATACTTAGACGAGTCAGAGTAGATTTTACAAACACCTGTCACTATTATTTAATCCTTGCCTAATTAATATAGGACTTTACAGTAAACAAACCTGAACGGTTACTTAAATCTAAGAATCTTAACTATGATGTCAAACACACACTAGGAAAATTGTTTCTATCACAAGTGAAACAAATCCTAAAAAAAATTATAAGCAAACATTACAAATGGGCAAAAAAAAACAAATAGTTAAAAACTGTTTAACAGAAGAAAAGCAAACGGAAACACTTTCTTATAAGGTCTTTCGTGTTGAAAAAACACCCCGTCTTGTTGTTTGTCCATAGGATTACCTATTTTTACCATTTGAAAGAAATTTAGTATCCCAACGAACCAACACAAACTCGTCGTGTCTGATTGCGTGCAGTACCCTGCGCCCTCACCAAACTTCCTGCCGACCAAATAGTTTTTACAGGCTTACAAAAATATTTCACATGGACCATATTCATTTACTTTGCGCCAGAGGGGGGACCGGGTTCATGCACTTGGTGAGGAAAGATCATCAAAATATTTCTAGGAGCACTAGCACTTACATCAGTTGGAATTGTGTTTTAACTGTAGCATCTCTTGCAGCAAATTAGAAACAATTCTAAATCCAAAATTGCAAAAACCCCACCCAATGCCAATCACCCAAAAATTTGATTTGCCCGACAGTTGCATACACACAATACAAGCTTTTTTTTTGTAGTCTGGAAAAAGAGGAAGGAAAAGTAGGAAGGAGGGAAAAAAAATAATTATAAATCTCAACATAGAAGAGGAAAATTAAACTGTTAATCAGATCCAAAAAAACGAAATTGAAAAAATGGCTAAAAAAAACTATTTCTGGTTGCAGAAAACCGGTCCCTTTCAAACAGAACTAATTTCTTCCCCTCTACATTCAATAAAATAAAAAAAAAGTGAAGCATTCAAAGAATTGTATTTAAACAATATTATTCACCAAGTAGGCAAGAATTCAAAACAGTTAAGGGCAACGTCAATCAAAATTAAACCAAAGACTGAGATTATTTCAATACTGTTCCACTGAGGGTGGGACAACCAACCTAGTTTTAAAAGCCAGTTGAATTTTTTTTCATGCCAAATTAAGAACCATGATGAAAGATACAAGATCATGAGCTAACACCCCTTGGGTTAGAACATTTTCTTAGTTCTGAATCTATTAATGGAATAGGCCTGAGAATCACAATAAATAATGGTTTAGTGCCTGTATATGATGATGTTACATGATATTGGTATAAAAGGTGCTTGAAGTTTCTGGATTTGTTTCTTTCCTTTTCTTCTGTCTTTTCATATTTCTTGGTTTGGGAGGAGGAAGTGGATAGAGGTGCGCAAACTCACTACTGGATCTTCCACTGCATCCCCATAACCCTCGACCCACTACTTCTTAAGCTCTTTCTTTTTTTGACTCCCAGAAGGCCTTCCTAGGTATGTTAGTGGGAAGGGGAGGGGACCCGTTGGCATCCCAAGATTTCTATTGCTAGGATCTTTGCTTATTTTATTAGGCGACTTGGTTCACTGAATAGAGGCAGCATTTTGTGGCCAGGACATTGAAAGTCCCGAAAATGCCCTCAAAAAGATTGTTAGGGATAGCTCAGATGCCTTATTTGTTGCTAAACTTTTTCTACAATCAACAAAAATTTTTTTTACAAAAAGGGAGTCATATGGGCCACTACAAAGTGCTTGAGATTATCCCTCCAATAGCATTTTTCATAATTTATGTTAGCAAAAGGAAACCTCTGATCCATCCATGATTCCCTACCGTTTTTTCTAAATCATTGAAGTTTAAGGCCTTCCAATAGCTAGAAGAACAAAAAAAAGCGTGGACCCATGGGTCACCTTTGGTCGCCCAAAAATCCTCTTTGTGATTGAGAGGAAACCTCTCGAGTACCATAAATTATGGGTGGGAAAAAATTTTCACACAGTGGAAATATTGCAAAAATTTAATTCCAGTTGGACCCCATTTGTCTCCAAAAACCCCTATCGACCTTCAAACCAAACTTTGAGGAGAAAGTCCAATTCCACATGGTCGTTAGGCCTTCTCAAATTGTCGAGCTTTGCAAAAAAAAAAAAGCAAAATCCCTGTTTATTTGCTTTCACCTCGGAGTCCCACCAAAAAAACTCATTTGACAGAAGGTTTCATCCCCATTAATATGTTCTGCCTTCAAGAATGGCATCTGCGTGTTCGTTTGTCCAAATAGAGTTCCCATAAAACCTGTCTTCAATCTATCAGGGATAAGGGCTTCGCTATGATTTTGTTAGACCCACAATTAGGAACCTTACTGGGTCTAAAAATCTTTTAGCTTCTTTGGGCCTTCCGTGTTTCTTGGGGGGAGGAATAAGTGACTACAAAAAGGTAGCATTGAAAAAGGGGGACCTTCTTCAAAAACATTCATTCTGGTGAAAATTATGTATTGTGTTGCATTCAAATTCCTTCTTTTCAACGGTTCAGCCCACAATTTCCTTGTAGAAGCGGCATTATTGTAAAAGCCATCTGGAACGGTGGGCTTTTGTTCACCCCAAACCACAACTGTTTTTGATTGTCTGGATTTGATACCAGTTTACCTCAGCTTCTTATCTATGCACACATTAAAGAAAATGTATGTTGTCATTAAAAAAAATGGATTATGGGATGAGAGGAAGAAGAGAACAAGAAAAATGGAATTTTTGCAAGAAAAGGAAAGAAAAAATTGGACAAGAGGGACTGTGTGGAACCAAATCAATAAGGGTCAGGAAGTAGGAATGTTGTCCAGAAAAAAGAATAAATGAGAGTTAGGAAATGTGGTTACATTCCGTTAGGCGTTGTGTTGTTTGTGTGATCATAGCCAAAAAAAATGTGAACCAAGTTTATTTTCATCAGCGTTCCAGCGTAGACTTTAGTCTGCCCACAAAAATTTACAAAATGCAGGAATAGTTAGAAATACAAAAAATATGGTTTGCTCCCGTACTTTTTTGGCCGCCCCCCGGCAGGCAATGGACTCACAATGATTAAGATTTTGTGGGAACGAAAAAGGAAAAAAAAGATGTATAAAGATCTTCTTAAAGTTTTAACAAACCAAGATTTACTAAACCCAATATGTTTAATAAACTACTTAAGGATAAGCAATATAGAGAAAAAAACCAATACTTAATGAAATTAATCCATATAAACAAAGAAAACGGGATATGAATCTTAAAAAAAAAAAAAGGAAAAAAAAACAGTGAGCCAGCAAATAATTTGAGTTCTGAAGGAAGGAGCCAAAAGGAAAAATTGGACTGTAAGGAAAAAAGGAGCTCGAGGTTTGAACATTTACAATCCAAAAAACTGTTCCCGGACTTCTATATGTTATGGCAAATGACTTGTTAGTTAGTTAAAATTCACTCACATCCACAAAGAATCTTTTCTCATTTATTAAACCTGAAAACCAACAAAATTAAGTAACTTAAATAATAGAAGATTCTTACCTTCAAAAAATTGAAAGGGCAAGGGGAAAACTACTTTTGCAAACAAGGAACCTTACAGGTCTTCTGGGGAAGTGGGAAAGCTCAGCAAAACTCTTTCTTTTTTTTGGTTTTTACGTCTTCTTAAACAATATTTTTTGTGAATTGCTTTTCAAAACACAAAAAACCGTGAGGCATATCCACCCGTCATTCTCCGTTGTCCCTCCCATTTCATTGAAATTTTTTTGATAATATTTATAGAAAAAAAAAAGGGACGTTGTGTCAACTTTATTAAATGACAGCAAAATCAGATGAAAAAAAGCCTCAAAAGTATGTATATTATTTTAAATTATTTTTACTTACTTTTCCTCCACCAGAGGGAAAGTGGTGTTGCCCACTTGGTCAGGGGGGATGTGGGGGGCAACGCATTCAGAAAAGACGTAGAATTTTATAAAGGGGAACGGTCTCACAAGAATTATTTTCTGGAAAAAAATAACAATTATAAAGAAATAAAATTTTGAAAGCCGTTAACTTTGTTTCCCACCACAGGGGGTACGGCTGGGTAAGCCCGGGACTAGCGGGTAGGGTAGAGAGGGGGACCAAGGATTTTGAAAGGCAACCTTTGTGTCTACCTAAAAAATATCAAGTCCCTCCACTCACACATTTGCCCCAAAAAGTAATAAAGATTAAGGGATGAATCACAGAAAACGGACCTTTATCGGAAGTTAAAATAAAATGTTTTAATTAAGCTCCAAAAAACAATACGAAGTAAGAAAATGTTAGTTAGAGGTTAGCAGAAGTCAACTTATAAAATAAGTAGAATTCTCTAATTACGGGGTTTTGACCAGGGTTTGTACCAGTTAAAGGGCCTTACTTATAAAGAAAGATTTATTTAAAGCGGCAAAAAGACGGGGCCTTTGTGGCTTTGCACCTGTCTTACATGTTTTTGTATAAATTGAACCAATATTTATGACACAAACGTTCAATCCCTTAAGAAACATTTCAGATAAAAGATTCTCGCTGTCACAGAAATTTAGGGAGTTCTACTCTTTCAAAACATACTTTAAAACACATTGCGGAATTGTTCCAGGGCAACAAGGAAAAAAGACAAAAAAACACGTCTAACCATGTGTAATATATATAAAAAAAGGGTGTTCAAAATAGGTTGAAGATGGGGAAATTCCATGTTCTTACATTATGTTGTGTTTAATAGCTGAACATTATTATATTATGTCAGAAGGTAAAAAAACCTATAGGCTTCTGTCCTAAACCCACCATTTAAGATTTTTTTCAGATTTCTTATGACCCAAACCAAAAACATAGTTGTTAGCACAATTATTCAGAGTTTTAAACATGACCGACACTTGGAGGAAAAAAAATTGCATTACAAAAAACTATAAATTGATTCAACCCATGTAATCTGGGAAATGACACGTAATAAGGACAACAAAAACACTTAAATGCAGAAATCTATGAATGTATATGTGCCTCGCTCCAAAAATGATGCACTTCCCACTTCAGGGTGAATGCAGAATTTGGAATTTCTTGTGGGAAACCTCTTCACCAAACCAGGGCCTGAAAATTTTCAATGAAACCATTCGTCCCACTCCATTTTGAGGTTTCTGGTTCGGTCGGTTTTAAACGTTTTGGGCCCAATAATCAGGTCTGTATAAAGCAGAGTAACATAGTTAGTGGGGACTAAATCATATTCTCCCAGTTTGTACATTACAATTTTGTCAGTTTGGTTGGGCATGAAACAACAAGAGTTTTCGTTGCTTTCCTTTAGTGGTGCCAACGTTAATTCTCGTTTTAAAAAAAAAAACCACTGCGTTTCTCCAATTCACAAGAACATTACAATAAAGTGTTAATTTACTGTTGGTGAGTTCATGGACAAAGTAACGTGTAAAAGGACGGTAAATTTTACTGGAAACCGCAAAAGTTGTATTCTTTATTCGCGTTTTGAAGCAGTTTTTGGCACAAGTTGCTATGGACTTCATAAAAACCGTCTTTCCCTATTCCCATTTCATCAAACAAAGAAACCCCCTTGAATATTTAGTTTTTTCGGCTTTACATGGAACCAAAGGGGGACAAAAACCCCACTTCCTTTTGGCTACACCTCCGAATAGTGGGACAAGATAAAAAATTTCTGATGGTTTGCCCGTTTAGTTCAGGCAAATGGAGACGTTTTCTGAATATTCAAGTCTAAATTAAATGAATTAATCCTTTCCAAAAGGTAAAGGGAATTCATCCCCATTTTCTTTGTTCCCAAATTTTTTTTAAAAATTCTTCCCATGTAAAAAAAACTGATTTTATTATCTTTTGCATCCCTCGCGTTCATATTTCCTCAAATTTTATTCCTTCTTCAACCATGCTTAGAATCTTTTTTATGATCGTAAACACTTGTATCTTCATTTCCCATTGATCTCAGAAAAAACGAAACAACTATCAATTTGTAGAAAATTACGCGAAACTATTCAAAAACCATTTTTATGTGTTAGCCATTAGAAAAGATAGATCTTCCTACTGGAAATTTTGCCATCCAATAAATTTAAAAAATTAGGAGGAAAGATTAAAGATAACAGTTTCATCGGCTAGGGCCAAAAAAACATTCACCCATTGGATTTTAATTTCACATGTTATTCATGTATTCCTATTTTGGGTTCAATTTCAAGATCACCATTTTCAAAACCAAGCTTTCAATTGGGGTTTGTTTTTTTCTTTCTTTGAAAGCTCTTCTTGGAATCTTGAAAAGCTTGTTGAAAATTGAATGATTTTGAAATGACCCAAAAATAGAAAAAAAATTTAATGAAATTGGGACACGTTTAAATTGAATACCATGCAATGTGATTGCCCTAAGCGATGAGTTGGTTATCTTTAATTTGTTCCTATTGTTTTAATTTATTGATGTCAAAATCATAGCGGGAGATTCTATCTTTAAAAAATGCTAACACCTAATATGCTTTGAACTATGTTCGCAGGAATTTTTCCAACTAAAATGATTTTAGTTTGTTCGTGTTACTGAAGATTTTCAAAATGGAGAAGATATTTGGGGATGCCCAAAAACTCATAGATTCGGATTACACGGTGAGGAAGGATAAAAATGGAAGAAAGGAAATATTGAAAAAAAACGTAACAGTAAGCGTTATATTGATCTTGAACACTATTAGAGGTACCAAAAATGAGTGGTTTGGCTGCGCATTAAAAGCTTAGTAGAAGGTATTTCTTGCGGATGAAAATGGGAATGGGGGGACGACCAGTTGACAAAAACCCATAGGGAATATTGCTTGCCCAACGCGACAAAAAAGAAACACAACTAGTGGTTCCAGTAGTATTTTCGTCTTCACCCGATACTTCCGAGGGGAACAAACTTCCCAAGGGTAAAGAAAAAAAAAACTCTGTTTTAATGGTCCCTGATGATTGGATAAATGCAATGGTTTCTCGAAGATTTGAAACATTGCCACCACTAAAGGAAAGCCAAACCAAAAATCTTGTGTATCCGGGCACAAACAGGATTTTTGTTCTGGGAGAATGTATGTAACAAAATAAAAAAAAATGAGGAAGATGATTTTTGTTCATTACTACGCTACTAAAACTATCCAGGCTGACGATGCCAAAGAAAGCAAAAAATATCAGCAGAACCTCAAAATGGAATAAAGATGGTTTTTATTTGAAATTATCCTGGGTGGTGGAAAAATGTTGTCACAAGGGAAGTCAGTTTACATTACAGTGAGTGAGAGGCGCCATAATTTTGGACGAAGCGGTCATACATACCTAATTCATGCATTAAGTTTTGTTTTCTTACCCATGAAATTTAGATACATGGTGATCATTTATTGTTACGCATATTTTTTCAAGCCGACCAGTTAACTGCTAAATAAATGTGCTTATAGTTAGCTGGGTCATTATAGAATAGAAGTATTTATCTTTGTGGTGGATTAGGAGGAAGAACAAAAAAAAACCCTAGTTAACTGTGTCTGGAATAATCTTAATAATGTTTGGTGCGCACAGGTTAAACACCCCCCGCTTCCTATGCAATAGCTCGCAAACCCATAGGAGAGGAATCCGCCCCACCAGGCAAGCTTGTGCACTGAGCTCGACCCAGAAGGCAGAACTCTTACTTTAACTGGCACGGGTTTCAAAACTTGAGACCTCCAACATGGAAGTTCTCAAGTCAAAACCACTGGGCCACCACAAAAAGGGTTCCAAATTCAAAAACTCTTTGTAATGAATTGTTGTTGATCTTATGGATAAGAGTGGAAGAAAGGCACAGGTAAAAGAACTTATATCTACTTATATAATCGAGAATGTTGTCCTTTTCTCCTTTCTACTAGTGTTTCAAATATATTCTTTTGTTTTTCCAAACAAATGTTTTCAATGTTGAGGGTGCACTAATCTCTTGAATCTGGCACAAACAGTTATCACCCCACCCCACCCCAAACTACGTTTTCTTCTAGGTCCTTCAACCAATCAATATGACCCCACATAACCGCTTTTGCTAAAACTCGAGCAGTTATCCAGACAACTCATTATAGATCAACTTATAAGTTCTTGGCAGTTTATAGGTTATCGACTTTTATTTATGACCAATAAATATGGATATCTTTACACCATATGTATTTCTTTTATCCTCTATCCCTAGTAAACATTTGACTCATCCGATATTTAGGAAACAATTGTTCCTCCTTTTCCCTTACTTTATTTTCTGTTATGGTCCGTTAATGTGCTTACTCAGTTGAACGGGTTGAAATATAAGAAGATATATCCTTCTCTCTTAAACATATAGAATGTACATAAAAATAAAAAACACGCTTAGAAATCCTTCCTATATCAAAGTTAAAACTTAACCAAAAACACCACAAGACCAGTAGATTGAAATATAGAGCCTTCTTCCCTTCAATGCACAACAAAAAACCTACACTTAGCAGCTATAATAAAAGGTACATCAACTTTGTTCTGTGCTTGTCACTGTGTTTCTGCACTTCAATAGCCAGCAAAAGCAGACCTACCTTTTAGCATTTTTTCCTTTATTTTTTCCCAATCAGATATCAAGTCCTACCATGTGTTCTCTATTTCTCAAATGCTTACTCGCCAAGGGCTTCAAAAAACTAGTAAAGCAAAATGTGGAGCCAGCTCACACAACCTCACATGAAGAGAAGGATAAAAAAAAACCCTACTACTCTGCAAATGAGATCACTTTTTTTCGTGGATCGTCTCAAATTATGCAAAAAACAGACTTTCTGGCAGCTATAGAATTAGGAGAATGTAGCTCTATAGGCTGCATTAATCCCACATTTAATTCAAACCATTAAAATTAAACAAAGAAATTCTTTTTCCAAACAAACTTACTGATTCAACTGCATAACAAGGCACCATCAAAATCACACCAATCAAAAACATTTGTTCCTGCCAAAACAAATAAAAAAAACAAATAACAAAAAAAACCAACTATTTCTCAGATAATCAGATAAACAATTCAACTGAGAAAACACAATAACATCAGGATTTTTGTAAGGTACATAGAGAG
This sequence comes from Solanum habrochaites, assembly GCA_027704765.1. Lineage (NCBI taxonomy): Eukaryota > Viridiplantae > Streptophyta > Magnoliopsida > Solanales > Solanaceae > Solanum > Solanum habrochaites. The sequence goes on along the minus strand of JAKWJA010002495.1, from coordinate 62,989,629 downwards.
TTTGAGAGATAACAATGAATACTCAAGCAATTAGTGTTGACCCCATTTAAATGCTCTGATGATAATGATATGACCCCTTGCATCAGCTACCATTAGGGATTCGGCGAAATGGTTAGACCTAGGAGTATCAATATAGGCTGGCCCATCCCATCTGAGTTAACCTAGGCTTTGAAATTTGACATATCAGGTTGGGCTAATCCATTTTTTGTGTGGGCTAGAAAATGGTTAGTCCAGCCCCAAGTACGTAGGCTACGGGCCAACCCTACTTCTTTAGATAAAATGGCACAGCATAACACCTTACAAATTAAATGAGCAATAAATAGTCCATTTTGTTAATTTTTTTAGCAAAAATAAAGACTTCGTTTATTTATTTGGCATCAGTGAATAGTTATGATATATATAATATATATATTATATATATATATATATATATATATCTATATATATAGATAGATATATTATACTAGTATATGGAGGCCGTGCGTTGCACGTTTACTTCATAACGATAAATAAAATGATAAATAATTTTTGTTTGTAAAAAATATAAAATAAAGTAGCAAAAACAAAAATGGAGGCACACTTATCTTATGCTTAACTTTCTTAAAATGTCTTTTTTGTCTCAGAAAAATGTTGAAATTAAATTAATATTTGATACATTTCAGAAGATAAACATGTTTGACATTAATTTGTTATAAAAGATGATGAAATCAATTCTCATAAGTAGAAGGCAGAGGCATTAAGTAATTCAAATTTATAATAAAAAAACTTATTAGCAGGAAAATAACTAAGATTTAAAGTGCAATGGTTGCGATCTTAAATTATGTAATTATACAAATAAAATATTAATATGTAATTAAATAAACAGATTTTAATTAATGGAAGAGTCAAACTGACCAATTAGTCTCCTTACAATTAAAGTGTTGTTAAAATATGTTTTAAATTTTTTGTAAAAAATTAATAGGCAGCAATATTTGAGTCACAGGATAGAGATCTTCTAATTCTTAAGCATTTTGTGTTGTATCATTGTTGACTTTGGGATTTGGATCTCATGGATACTGTTATGAAAATTGTCAAAAAACTATAGATTTTATCCATAAGCACATGTAAGAATGATCTTTACAAATAATTTTAAAATTTAAAATGCATTAAAGTAATTATTAAATAATTTGAATTTACACATCTGTAGGCAATAATGGTTTGCAGGTCTTATAAACTATTTTATGACTTGTATTTGTCTCATTTCTAAAGCAAAAAAAAAAACACACCCTTCAATAAAATATATTCGTAAAACAAAATTACAAAAAAACAAAGATAAAGTATCATATATAGGAGCAAGTGCATAAAACGCACCAAGAAAAATAGAAACATTCTAAAGACATCTTTTTCTGTTTTTCTTGAGAATGAAATGGAAACAAAGTTTAGTAATAAAAACAATTCAACTTTGACCATAAATAATTAAAAATTTGGAAGACAAGGTGAATGGAAGTGATCATTTAACTACATAAAATGAGGGGTCTTACCATAGTCCAATCTCGGAAAAAGAAGTAAAAAAAAGACATAAGCTTCGATACTAGTAGAATCATACATGCTTTGTAATCTGACATAATCTTCTGGCCTGAAATTTTCTTCACTTGATAAAGCTTCTCTAGTCTTTCACCCCACAAAAATTGTATCTACATATAAATCTTCCTATAAAATAAGGTTAATAAGATGCTATTTAAGGAAAAATATAGCTTTGAAATGTGAAGATTCAGTACAAGGTGAAAGGTCAAGTGTACAAAAATTTAAGACAAATATTAATTAGAAACATAAATTAATTTAGAAGATAAATCTATACAGGTATCTATGTAAAGGGTAAATATTTAGAAAATAAATTAAAATTAGATATTTTAAGTAGAATTATTCTAAAGTAACAGGAAGTGCAAAAGTCTAACATTTCCATTAAAATAATTGTAACTTAATATCTTAAATTAAAGAAGTAAATATTTTTATTAAACTATATAATGTATACAGAAGGGTACAAATGTTTTAATTTCAACGGTGAACGTTGTTTGGCCCGCTTTAAGAAGATTGAGAGATAGATATATTATCGTAGTTTTCTAAAACACGTTTCTCAAAAATTATTGTTTTATCATCCCTATGCTACCTCCATTTTTTAAAATGTTTGTCAACAATTTTAAAATAGAGTTCTTTTTTTTGTCTTCTTTATCTTCCTTTCTAGAATCCTTTCATACTTCTATTAAGTAATTATCTTCCTAATTTCAACTCTTCTCGTTAATCAATTCTGTTATGAAATCAGATTTTTTTATGGATACTTCTAAAAAATCATGTTTATTTATGATTTTGTTTCTTGTCAAATTAATGTTGGAAGTTCCATGATTTGATTAGAATTAATATTTTTTAAATTTGTTTTTGCGAATTAGAGTATTCAACCTTTTTTTTTTTTTTTTTTTTTTAAATTCATTTAATATGCAAATTTGTTTCTCTTCTAAATTTTCTCTTATTTTCCTAAATTTACTATGTCTATATAACTGAGTGCTTATTGATTGTTCCTTCCAATAATTTTTTTTGTAGATCATTATGTAGCATTTCTTGCCCTATTAATTTTGAAATTTCGTCATTTGTGGAATTAAAGTTCTTTTAAAAATTTTTTTATGAAAATTCAGATAAAGTTTTTTCAAATTTTTGTTCTCAATTCAGGTTTAAGATAAGAAAATCTTGTAAAAGATCACAATGATTGTTGTGAAGAACAAACCTAATGGATATACTAGAAACGTAGTTCAATTTAAATTAACGTTATTAGTTATTATGTGATACAAATCAATGAATACACGATTGTACGGACTAATGAACATAGTGCAGTATGTATGCATAAAACAAAATCACAGTACAATGATGCATTACAAGTTAGGAAAAAGTACCTTATATAATATTCTTTTCATAATTCCATTAACCCTACCATTTTTAAAATTTTCTAAAATCCTATTTTCCTCCTAAAATAATCAGCCGTTGCTTACAAATAACTAACAACTCAAAAAAATCAAAGTTTATCACTTCCTAATGTCACTCCATAAGTCACTTTCCATTTTTGTTATCAGTTTAATTTCAATACTTTTGAATTCAACCCCCCAATAAAGTCTTCTATCTTTGTCAAAATAAGTCAACATAATAGGTAATTGTTCATCTCTTCAAATTGCTGTTCGTCCTTTCATTTTTATTTTTTTTTATTCTTTTTGCGTTTCTTCTTCAAAACATTGAAAATGCACCATCTTTTAGTCTTGCTTTATACAATTAAACTCAAACAATCACTCTTCAGCTTTTTTACTTTCGAGGATATTATGTGGGTTGTGGATGTGTGAAGTGAAAACAGATCAAAAAAACTGCACAACTCATTAATAGTGAAAGCGTACTAAACATTGACAAGTAGAAGAGATAGTTAGAATGTATATCGAATTTACTGTGAGGACGAAAAGAATTGTTATTATGTTTAACAACAAAGGAGGACGAGAGGAGAGGGACATCTCAAATGGTTCATTCTTAGTCGAAGATTGATAATTTTTCTATTCAAGAAATCTTCAATAATGGTGAGTGTGCGAGTTGGGCGAACTGAGAAATCATCAAACTAAAAAAAAATTATATATCAAATGGTAAAATGGTAGTTTTTAAAAAAAACTATCAATTGTTAATTTTTTATTGGTAAATCACGAATACATAAAAGAAACATTCATGTTTCCTATTGTTAATTATCAGATTTAAGTGTAATCAGTTAGTTATGTTGATTTGTTCTATCGATTGTCTCGAATTGTGTTTCAATTAGCTAATCAAATAATGATACATTAATGAAAATATTAAATGTGTCTATATAATGTATCAATATTTATGTATAATGAGTGATACAATAATTAAATCTAATTTTGTCCTGATTTTGAGGAGTTGTTGTAATGTTATGAAATTATGATACCAAAATTAATGTTTAATAGTGTTATCATTCTTAAAAAAAAATTCAGTACGTATCAGACACAAAAATTATGAAAATGTATATGATACAAACATAAGATAAATGAAAGGTTACTAATGTCACTCTACTTCTTTGTTTATCTCATGTTTAAGGGCTTGAACAATTTTTGTATCACCCCCTTGATCAACTAGAGGTGGGCATTTGTATCATATGTGGAGGTGGAATATGTGAAATTATTGATAAAAAAATTTAACATTCGAGTTTTGATTATCTTGCAAAAAATATGAAACATATTAAGAGATACATACTGAAAAGGCAATATTCCAAATTAGTAGCGATAAAGATGATGTTGATACTCTAAGGTCAAAGAATCGCTTCATTCTAGCCATCAGTGATTGATTTGGTCGACAGAAATATTTGTACCAATGAACAGACACCCTCAATGTTTTGTTTTTCTTTTTCTAAGACAAAGTTTACGTAGGCTTTAGAGTGTTTACTATAAAAAACATTTCATGTCATTTTTGAATTTGAATTTTTTTGTTTAATGATTATATTAAAAAATTTTATATTTTGTGTTTTAATTGCTAGTGTGTTTGATATAGAACAGATCATGATACTTAAAATCGTGTCAGATTATTCATTTGAAGTTCAGAAATATAAGTATCAGATCATAACTAATTTAATCAATCTCTATAAAGAAAAGGGTTTGTTTGTTGAATAGGACAAAAGAAATTCAAAAAACAACATTAAGCGATCTTAACTCATATATATGATACATTCGATATGAACTTTATCAATGCATATTAAATTGGCATTATTATGTATCAGATTCAAATAAGTTATTATGACAGAAACTTAGATATGAGTGTTATCACTTGCTTATTCAACTTCACATAAGTTAATTAGGTATCAAATAAATCATTCACTCACAAAATTGAACTATTTTTAAAAATATGTAAAACGCACATATAATTGTATAGAACTTCACATTGCGTTAACAATTCGAACTACTTTATTGAATTATAGAAACAGGGCAAAATTCAATAAAACTGAAAATATTTGTTTCAACATGAACATGATGTCTTATACAAATGAATGATTCACTTTCTCTTGAAAAAAAAGTACACCATTCCTACGATTGTTGATATTCTGTCCACAAACATTCGTGTATCTCGACTTAAAAACGGTTTAATACCTGTATCTTAGCCTTTTAATTGATCATGTAACTCGCAATCAAAATATGATTGAAAGTAATGTTACAAACTAGCTTGAATCTTGTAATGATGAGCTAAAGTAGTGAATTTATTCTATATGTATCTGCATACATATTTTACGCTGCAAGATGTAGTAATCAGAAGGTCAAGGTTTGCTATATGTAACCATCTGCTCTTGAAACAACAATTGTGTGTGCCATGGTATTTCGTCTATGGAACTCTTTCAGAATACGTATTTTTCTCAAGGCCTAACACTGTATTCTTCTAGATTCATAAACTCAAAATGATAATACAGGCATGCAAACAACCTGCATAATCTATGATCAGTAGATGAATATCGTTTTTTGATGTTTTTGTGAAGGCAAGACTGATCAAGTTTTTTTGATGGTTTCCAGGATTGACAAACATGAAATCGTGAGTTCTGATCGAGGAAAATTGAACCGACAAAGAACTTGATACAGCCCAACTAGTACTACTCCATCTCTCTGTACCCAATTACACAACCTCGTCATTAAAATAATATATTTTTTGTGCTCTTGTTTGAATAAAATCTAAAAAGATTACCAGAATCGGCAAAATTCAACCATTTTTGTAATCTTCCTGTACTATGAACCTAGATTAATGGGGCTTTGATAGATCGCGCGGATGTATCCCATGTACCGTCTCCAACCATCTTGTTTGTTTGTACAATCAATCACTGACAGATTGAGATTCCATCATATTTTATCGTTCTAACTCCCTTCGTTCCCCCTAAAATTTTGAAATATCTCAACAAAATTGATAATTCATCTTGTACCAACAATTTTTTGAGTTCTTTTGAATCACTTTTTTCGACATTCACATGTTCATGGCAAAGATATAATGTTAAAATTTAATTTTTAATTTGGTTACCTGGAATGGGAATCTGACTGATAAGAACAGTTAGACAGTAATCAGGAAATGAAATAGTAAAAAAATAGTCTACAGCGTTTAATCAGGAAATTAAAATATGCAAAAACAATTTTACTTGAAATCGTTCTTTTAACGCACATAATCTGTTGTTGCAATGTATCAAATATAATGTATCCAAACGGCCAGTATGTATCTATGCTGCTCCTTTTTTAGTGATGTTTTGTAATTTGAAATTAGTAGGGATAGGATGTAATTTAATCTTACAACTATGATTTCTAAATTTTATACGGTAAAATTTATATATGTTTTAGTATTATTCCCATTCTTGTATCTAATTATAATTAATATTACACGTATCATTGAATGGGAATAAGATTCTTCTTTATGTATACAAGATAAAATTTTATATTACATGCTATAAAAAACAATTACTGTAACATCAATAAATTTACAACATTGATTTTAAAATTCTTTCTTATTTATACCTTATGTAAGTCCAACTTTAATTATTGTATTTTTATGCTCTGTATTTTACAGTTTCTAATACAATGTCATTTTTACTATTATTTGATTAATTAGTATCGATGTGGTATACAGTAATACACTTTAGAGCATTAATAATAAATTTTTCTCACCTTAAAAGTATCCACATCTTTTATCAGTTAATTTAAATAATTTTTAAAAAATTTATATTCCTTATAAGTTTTTGTACCTTTTTAAATAGGTTAATATATATATATATATATTATATATCTATAGTAATCAATATATATTGTCACTTCTTAAAGTAGGCAATAATTTTCTAATAAAAACTAAGTATGTTTGGTTGGTAAAACAAATAATTCCATAACATTGCCATCAAATTATCATTTATGTTTTCTATACATTGCCTTACTTATTTTTTTTCTGATACACTGTTAAATAAAGTTGAGTTGAGAATTATCAAGAAGTGAAAAGTTAACTTCCTTAATTATAAGAGTTAAAAACAATGAGAAAAATATTCCACGTCTCCTTAATTAATGAGGTTGGTTGCACACGATTAAATGGGAAAAACTATAAAAGTTGATTTTAATTTCTTAACTATTTTCTCAGATAATCATACATATAACAAATACAATCAATTCTTCAACTGAGAAACCACAATCGCAGTGTTTTTTGTACGAAAGAATTTCAAAGAGTGTGAAGAGATGACAATGAATACTCCAGCAATTAGTGTTGCCATACATAGGCAGTAACTTTGAATAGTCAATGGATGAGTTGTTATGAATGGGCTGCCGAAGTCCTTTATAGATCAAGACGCCAATTATATGAGGGGTTGTTGTGGGTCCACGATAATAAATAGCACATTCTAGAGAAAATAGGGTAATGCAAATTGTGAAGAAAGAATCTCATTTCCTCTCCTCGTTGCCATTTTAAATCGTTTTAAGCTTCTCATCCTGTTCTTATCTATTATCTTTTTGGTTACTTGTAATTTCACATATTTTCATCTAAATTCAATATTTTTGGGGTATTGTGTAAATCGAGTTATGAGTTTTTATTCAATATAGTGCTTTTTGGGTTGTTACGATGACCTGATTCAAATGGATCTATGATAACAATATTACCCCTTGCAAATCGAACAAGTTTAGGGGCTTGCCCCGAAAACCCTGATTCCCTGCCCCCGATGGTCGGAGTTTCTATGATTGGTTTTTCCTCCGATTGTGAATTTTTGTCAATAATTACAAGTCATATTTAAACAAAAAATTGGGCAAAATGGTATTTTACACATTGTACTTGTATGTGTTTGTATTCAGAATCTTTATACTTGTTTTATACACATGTGCTTTTTCTCTTTTTTCTCTTTCCTAAATTAGAAATGACATCGTGCAAAAGAACGAAAACAAATGAGCAAATGAAAATCGAGAAGATCGGTGCAATACCCAAATTTATGAAAGGAATATGTCTAATGAGTATCTTGAACTCTTTTTTTTTAAAATTGGTTTGCAATTTAGTGCTTCCACGAAAAGCTGTTATTGTTCTTGATTTGTCTTTCTTTTCCATTTTCTAGGGTAAAGTGATAAAGGACCGGTAGTTTTTAAAGGACAAAAGTAATTCTTGAATGTAAATTAGTTGAAGTACATAAGTTGGCATCCATGGAGAATATTGGTTTACATGTGTTCGGTCAAGTGATATGAAGATGAACATGGAGTGACAAAGAAGAAAAAATAATTTATTTTTAAAAATTAAATAATAGGTGATGTATCGTACAAAATTTGATGTGGGTGATGACATGCAGTTTTTATTGTGCGTTTGAAGTACACACGATGCCAAAGGGATTTTAGATGATAAGTTTCATTGAGTTCAAGGGTTCAATTTGTAAATGATCAAGTAAAAGACTTTAAAATACAAACTCATACAAGTAAAAAGGGGTCTATAAGACAAACTCTAGAATTTAATGAAAGCACCAGTAGATGGTCTTATATATGGGTAGAGCAGTCTTCCACAAAGATGATATTGTAGTTAACTTCTATTATGCTTTTTGAAAGGTTGGTCCAGATCTCTTTCTAGGGTCGACACACTCATTATTCAAGAGAGTTTAGACTTGTAAGGGCCGGTTTTGCCTTTGAGAAAAATTTGGTTTATTCCTTCCTTAAACACTCTTTGAACAGATCAAATTACACCATACAGCCTAAGGGCAAACGTCAGAACACAGTAGAGAATTTCACAGGGAATTAAACACAAGGAATAGAGAACATTAACAGGCTTTCTGAGCTATCTATCAGCCTCTCACACTATAGCCAACTTGTCAATATCTGGTAGAATATATATATTTGAACCAAAGGAAACATATATAATTTGTCACAACCAACACATATGCCAACTCCTGATGTGTTTTTACAAAAGCTTTGAATGTAACCGATGTTATTTGACCTTTGTAACAAGCTGAACAATGATCAATAATCTATGCTCCACTTGAGGGAGTGTTTAGAGAATCATAGATTATATGTTTCCTTGTAAGCTGATTCTTCGGGATTTAGATATGTACTTACCTAAGTCCAGGCTTCTATCTCTTTAAAGCTACACTATGATTTTCTGGAAACACTTTAGCTACCTACACTATGATAAAGCCTTATAATATTCTGGAAACTGTACTATTTTGTGTTTGACAAAAAAAGTTTTAGAAAACAAATGAAACTTAAGCTTGACCCACAGATTCACTGACCCCTTCTATTAAAACATAAACTCCATGCAACATAAAAGCAAATGTCAGAACGCTTCATACAGAACAAAGAATTCATGGTTTTGCCAAACGAAGAAATATATCGAGACAGAAGTCTAATACAAACAGGGACACGGATCAAGTCCTCGTTGTGGTAGCTTTCCTTAGGCCTCTTAAGACCACCAATTGTCCTCAAAGTCAGAGCAAACCACAGTTAAAAAAAAATGGTTTGCTAGAGGAATGAGCACAAAGGGGAACAAAGAAGGAACCAAACAGAAAGAGATTTGGGACAATAATTGCTAGGGGAAATCCATCAAATACTTATTTTTTGTCAGAACATATATGCAACTATGTAGAAGAACGACTATAGAAAACACCACTTGCCCTTCAAAGTAATTTCTTCTCCCTGTAACTCTAAGAATCTCTCTTCAATTGTATTCTCAATCACAAATCTCACAATCCTGCAAATTTGAAAACAACAATAAGCTCTATTCAATGGCATCCAAAGCATAAGAAATACAACACACACATGACTGGTTTATATTGCCCTATTCGATGGACTCTATCTTGGGCTTGCTGCTCCACTGCAGGATTCCACCAAGGATCCATTATGAAAACCTAGCAAAGATCAAGAGATAAAACATGTTCTTGTTCAACAGATAAATACAAGTCATCATTGTATATCCAAATAAAAAATGAACCTGAAGAGTGGAAGGAATAAAAATTGAAACTGAAGAGTGGAAAATTGCACACTATATATGCACAAGCCTTACTGCATTTTAGAGGCGGTTCAGAGAGAAACAAAATAGATCCTTACATGTGAGGCAACGGAATTGAGGGCAACAACCTCCATCTAAGCTCATAAGCACGTCTTTGTCAATTTTTGCAATCCTCAGTGAATTTTTTAAGTACACAAATGACATCTTTGCGGCATAGACATGAATCCAACTAATTGACTACAATTGATGCCACACAGCTGTATAAACACAATACAGCTTCTTGTTTGTTAGTCTTGAAAGAAGAGAAAGTCGGAAGGATAACGTACATTTATGTCTTACCGCAGAAGAATACTGTTAGTCAATCAAAACGCTGGTGAAACTGGCTAAAAGGATTCCTTTTGCAGACTCGCTTGAAACATGTCCGCTATTTTCTTCCTTCTACATTCAAATAAAAGTAAACATGAGCTATTTCTTTCTGAAAAGAAATTAGAGTTGTTTCCAGAAGAAACAACAAATCATGAGCCTCACACTTCTTTGCCTCCTTGTGAAAAGGAATACACCCATAAGCTCAGACAACAGAAAAAAGCAAGCTGATGAAATTGATTACTGGCATTGCATACAATCGTCTATTTTAGTGCTTGTCCTTGAATTTTTATCAATCTGAATTTTGTTCAATATACTTGATGACCTAAACCCTTTGACAGTAGGTTTAGAACTAGAATCTCCCTTATTTTTATTTCCAGTGAAGTCAAATGCGAGGGGTTTGGTACATGAAGGGCATGTCGCTTCCATTACTCCTTCATCTAAATCTATCATACACGTCCTGCAAAACATGTGCCTACAACAAGTAACCTGCAAAAATAAAAAATAAATCCACAGTTCAAAGAAGACTCTGTCTAATATATAAGGACTTTATACTAGAAGTACTTTTGCCCCTAGAAAGAGAGTATACCAAATGCTCATCCACTTCATGAGAAGTCCAAATTTTTTGAGCTCCAAAGACAGTAAATTGCATTTAAAGAGTGTACATACAATAGTCAGGCTCGCAATGAGCAATTGAAAGGTGCTCGATGCTCTTGGACCTTGAACGACCAGCATAAAAATAATTTAATAATTGCAGAAAAGCAGAGAGCTATCAAAAATTGAACTTCAGCTGAGTAACATGTTTGGTATTCCTTTCGTTCAAGCTTTTTCCTTGTTTTTGTATGGGTGAGGGGAGTGGGTAGGGGCTCAAACCACTACTGGAATCTTCCAACTCTGCATCATGACTAAGAGCCATGATTGTTTCAACTCTCCAGCCTTTTTATTTCCACTAGCCAATTCTTTTCTAGAGTACATCACAAGGTAGCGATGATCAGCTGCCTGCCAATTAAAGAAAGACATTATATTGGTCATAGATTTTCTGCAATCAATTTTGGGTGATGACCCATAGTAAGAAAAATATATTTATGAGAGGCGATTTCAGACTTTAGACAAAGCAAAAGAAAGGTCAGTGTCTGTATTTGCGCTCATAGAATAGAAGGACAAGAAAATGATACCTTTAGCAGTCGTATGATAAGTCTTCCATAGTCCAATCTTTACACCAATATTACATATTTGAGCAGTGAAAAAATGATACTCGTGATACGTGGTCCCATAATTTACTTGACCAAATTTTTGACAACCAACTTTTTTGGTAAAGACCAAATTGAATTAAATATCCATTGTTATGTTCTAACTACTCAACCAACCCCCCAGCCACTAAACTGAAAAATGGATAACTCGATTTAGAAAGCTTAGCACTAAAAGCAGCCACATATAAGTGAAGCAACAAAGAGGGACATTGAGAAAACAAAAAACAAGAAGATGGGTGTAATCATCCATTACAATTATCAAGCATATATCCTTGTCTTGGTACCTGCCGTAGGCGTGTGATCATAGCAAAAACGTGAGCATAGTTATTCATCAGAATTCCATCCTCGACATATCTGCACCAAAATACAAAATGTGGATACAGTTATAAATAAAAGTATCCTTGCTCCCTTACTTTTTGGCAGGTAATGGCACAAATGATTAAAGAATTTTCTGGGAAGAAAAAGATATATAAGATCTTAAGTTAAAAAAACCCAATATGTTCAATAACTATTTAAGAACAAGCAATTATAGGAAATAGATTTAATGCAAGTAATCCATGCATAAGCAAGCGAACGGGATATACAGCAAAAATAAAAAACAACAATGAACCAGCAAATTGGTGCAGCTGGAGCCAAGAAAGTGGACCAAAGAATAAGAGCTCGAGTTTGAAAAATACCTATCGAGCTGTTCTCGACTTCTATTGTGCAATGACTTGTAGTAGTTAAATTCATCCACGTCCAAAGAGTTTTTTCTTATAAAAACCTGAACCCAAAAATAGTAACCAATAAATAGAAGATTCTTATCGAAATTGAAGCACACGACACTACTGCAAGACAGAACTTACATTCTTCATGGGAAGTGAAAGATCAACAACTCTTTCCTTTTTGGTACGTCTTAGCATTATGCTTTTCAGAATTTTGTGCTTCAACAAAACCATAGCATCTCCATGCATCCTCTCGGACATGTACCGCTTATTCGCTGAAGGTTTTTCAATATACTAGAGAAAAGAAAAAAGAAGATGTTTAAACTTTACTATGTCAGCAAAAAGATAACCACATCAAAATATGTAATATTAACTGTTACTTATTTCTCCACCATAGGAATGGCATTCCGTCCGGCAAGCCAGGACGGCACTGTGGGCATTTATCAGAGAAGCTGTAGAATTTATCAAAGAGCACAAGATATTTCATAAGTAAAAATTGTTTGAGAAGCAAAAGTACAATAATATAAAGTAAAATAGATTTTGAGCCATTTTGTCTTTCATGCTTAGGGATCAGAACAAGGATTTAGAAAAAGAATATTTGTGTCTACCTTAAATCAAGTCCGCTGCAATTACAATTTTCGCAAAAGTAATAAGCATAAGGAGTAACTTGTAAAAAACGGACCTGTATTGAAGTAAAGAATATAATTAACCTCAGAACTATAAAAAGTAAAGAAAATGTAGTGAATCTAGCAGAAGTTAACTTACAAGTGAGTACAATTCTCCAATGCAGTTTTGCAGGGGTGTACCAGTTAAGGCCCACTTATAAGAAGATTCTAAAGCAAGAACCGCTTTTGTGGTGGCATTGCTTACAGATTTGATTTGATGAGCCTATGCCATAGAAGTTCAATCAGTTAAGAACATTGCAGATAATAGATCATGCGTTACCACCAAAGTGATGAAATTGAGTAGCTCTACTCTCAGAGGCTAGTTCATGCGTTACCACCAAAGTGATGAAGCTAGACAAGGCACAAACTACATGCAGCATTGTTCATCATGAAGATAGAAAATGAAATTTCACGTGATGAGCAGTTAAGCAAAGCAAAGAACTTTAGGACAGAGATAAATTTCGTGCTCTTACAATTTGCTGAGTTATAATAGCTGGACATATTTACACCTACATTATTCAGCAGTTAACTGTATAGGTTTCTTCATAGCCACCACAAGATTCTTCACATTCTAATAAGCATCCTAGATGATATGACATTATTCATCAGTTAACGGCATAGGTTTCTTTATAATCACTAGCTCATTAAAAGTTCACCATACCAATCTCCACATTTACAACTCTATAACATGACTTGAAAAACAGCAAATGAACCAAGAATCTGTGAACATATGACTTGCCTCATCCAAAATGATACGATCCCACTTCACTGAATGCAGAACTGACTTCCTTCTGGACATATCTTCAGCAACACTGGCTGAATTATCACTAGAACCATCGTCAGACAATTTTGAGTTGTTGCTCTTCTGCTTTGACTTTTTTGGCCTATAGTCAGCCTGGATAGTGGAGTATGTCGTAATGACAAAATCATATTCCTCCAGGTTGGACGTAAATTTCGCCCTGTTGGTGCCATGATAAAGAAGAATTTTGTTGCTGTCTTTAGTGGTGCAATTTTCAATCTCTCGGAACCATTGCAATGCTCCAATCACAGGACATACAACAAGAGTTCCTTTTACTATTGGGAGTTCCTGGGAAGTACTTGGTGAAGACGACAATATACTGGAAGCACTAGCTGCTTTCTTTAATTCACGTTGAGCAAGCACAAGTGCTATGGCTTGAACCGTCTTCCCCATTCCCATTTCATCAGCAAGAATACCCCCCTTGAATGTAGATTCTTCTTGCTTTATTGACCAAGCCAACCACTCCTTTTGGTACCTCAACAGTGGCAAGATCAAATCCGATGGTTGCTTAGCAGTTTCAGCTAGTGAGACGTTATCAGAATTATCTGAATAATTCTTAAGAATGACTTCATCCATTTCTTCTTCCACTGTCTCCCATTCAAAAACGCTCCCCCTTCTTTTGTACTTGTCTTCACATTAGCTTTTCCAGAATTTTGACACGCTGCTTTGATCCGCATCCGTACCTTCACCCCTTTCATCTTCAGTAAAACAAGAACAATTATCAATTTAACTAGAAAATTACACACGATATTCATAGCATTTAACATTTCAATATAAGAAATTTGATAGCAATAGGAGACAATCAAAGATAACAGTCACCATTAGGGCATTTCAAAATCATCCAATTTTACACCAGAAAATCAACATCTTCAGAAGAATAAAACAAAGACGAAGACGAAGATAAGAACCTGGAATTCGAAGATCCATTTTCCGAGAAAGCAGAGAGAAATTAAGAAGCTGAGTTGAAAATTGAGCGGGAAGGACTATTTATATAGAACACAATTGAAATTAATCTAACTGATTAACAAATTATAACCGCCATAAACTAATTTGATGACGTGTCAAAAGTTGCTGACATGTCAAGTGAGCTGGATAATGAATGGTATTTAAGGAATGAATATAAAATAATTCCCTTTAATTTGTGAGTTATTTTTTTATGTTAGAGTCTGCTCTCCATGTATGTCAAAAAAATTGTGTTGCCTTGCCAAATGAAACGGGGGGGGGGGGGGGGGAGGCTTTGTATAAGTATATTTTTCATTATTTAATTTTATTTTCAATCTAAACGGTAAAAAGTTAATTTGCTTTCCGATTTAACTAAAAAGTATGGCCATGTGGGTGCAACATATTGTGTTGGACATCACATTTTTTTTAAAAAAATTCCTTTTAAGTTATTGTAGGAGACGAAAATCAGTCTTTGAATAAGTTTGTATAATTGTAAAAGCGTGTATAAACACTTTTTATATATTTTTGTACAAGGTTAATACATTGCTTAATTAAGTGAATAATCTATATCTATATTTATATTTGTATTTATATATTTTTTATTATTTTAAAAGTATGAATTCCTAATTTGAATGTTAAATTACTATAATATTTATAATTTGTAATATGAGTTTTTCGATGAGTTGTGACTTTTTTGATAAGTTGTGACTTTTATTCAAAAGGTTGTAATTTTTCAATGAGTTGTGACTTTTTCCGAGAGTTGCGACTTTTTCAATAAGTTTTGATTTTTTCAAAGAGTTATGACTTTTCGGAAAGGCCATGACTTTTCAGATAACACAAAAAAAATGTATTCATACTTCCTTTTGTTGACTATAAATAGAGAGTTTCCTCTCATTTTTAAACCACAATTTTTTTAATCTTCTACTCTTCTTCTTCTTGCATTTTAATAAATTTCACGTGATTTGTTGACGTTAAGTGAGTTCAAAGTTTAGCGAAATATGAGGTAACATTATTCTGATGAAGTAAATCATTCTATCCTGAGATTGTATATTCCATTATCTCAAGTCATGAGGAAAATAATTTTGATGATATAATAATTAGTATTTTTTACTTAACATAAACATTAGTATGTAATGTTTCAATATATGAAGTTAACATGACGTAGACTGAATTCATTTATTTTGGTTAACAATTTTTCTTGTGATGTAGATATATTTTTCTGAATAACTTTTTTCAAAATTATTAGACTTCTTAAGAGTAGATAATTATCATAATTTGTGTTTTTGATGCTCAAGACAAAAGAATAACTTTATTTATTGATTCTACTTATTTGATTCTATTGCATGAAGTTTGCTTCAAAAATATTTATTACTATATAAACATTGCCCTTTTTTATTTAACTTATTAACTATTTCTTATAATTTGAATATTTTAGATAAAGAAAAGTTCATATGACTTGTAATAATGCAGTTGAAGTTTGTATTAACTTATTTTTTATTATTTATTTAATAACTAATTTTTATGAGATAAATATTTTCATTAATTCTAATATACATATATCTTCTAACAGAATATATAACTGACTAACAGAACATTTAACTGATGTCAATTTTGTTACTGTGCTTTATCCCGTGGCTTATTTGAAGAAATCTCCAAGCTTGGATAACAACACATGATGAGTAGCTACTCCTAGACCTTTTGTTAGTATGTTTGCTGGTTGTTGCTTAATATTAATGTATGTAGGTAGTATTAATTCACTCTTGATCCTTTCTCGCATAAAATGAGAATCAATTTTAATATGCTTGATTCTCTCATTCCAAGATATGGATGAATCTCCTAGCTTAACCAAGTATCCAGTCACTCACCTTCTTGTGTTGGGACAAGCAACCCAATCTGCATCACAAAATGCTTCAAGTTGCAGGCTCTTCTTGCTGCTCATCAATATGCCTTGACCAGGACTGGTCTTGATGTACGTAATCACCCTCATGGATGCCTCCCAATGTAACTTCTTAGGATGCCGCATGAATTGTGATAGGACCTGAACTACAAAGCTAATGTCAGGTCTAGTGATGATAAGGTATAATAGTCTCCCAACCAACCTTTGATAGGCTATGATGTCCCTGTGTATAGGATCACTGTTATCCCCAATTAACTCATTGTACTCAGCAGTAGTGAGCTTCATATTTGCCTCCAAATGTGTGTATACTAGTTTTGCACCACTAAGACTGGTGTCTGCAATCAATTTATTTCCTTTGATTGAGTAATACATCAGACTTGGATCTCATAATTTCAATACCTACAAAGAATTTAATATCACCAAGATCTTTCATTATGAACTTGCTGTGAAGTGAATCTTTCAACTTATGTATCAACTTGCTGCTATATCCTGTTAACAACAAATAATCTACATAAATGAGGATCACAGCTATACCATGTCCATCTCTTTTTGTGAAAAGAGAGTGATCATATGAACTTTGAGAGTAATTAGTGGATAAAAAAACTTCTGTGAGCTTTTGGTTCCGTTACCTTGATATTTGTTTCAGTCCATACAAAGACTTAAGCAGCTTGCACACCTTATATTACCCATGTTTTTTAAAAACTTGTGTCATCTCCATATAAACATCTTCATTAAGGTCTACTTGTAAAAATGCATTATGAACATCCATTTGATAGAGAGACCTATCTTGAGATGACCTTAGGCCCTCTTGTTGGCTATAATCTTTAGCAGCCAACCTTGCCTTATACCTATCAACCCGTCCATTAGCTTGAAGCTTAACTTTATATACCCATTTTGACCCAATGGCCTTCTTTCCAGGTGGAGGAATCGACTAAAGTCCAAAGTTTCCATTTGGCTCTAAGCGTATTTCATCTGCAGAGCCATACCCATCTTTTTTTTTTACATTCAGATGCCTCCTTGAAATTAGAAGGTTTAGATGCTGAGGATAATGCAGTTAGGAAGGACTTATAGGAAGGACTGATCTTTGAATAAGTTGCATAATTAGTTATGGGATTTGGAGACAAGGTAATATTTATGCCAAATGGGAGGTCAGATAGACCAGTTAGACCTGTTTGGTCTGGTATGTGGAGGTGTGTGGAAACAACTACAGGAGTGGATTCGTTGTATTCTTCATCAGTTGATGCCTCATTTGGTATACTATCTTCTTCAGCATCTAGTGGATCTGTAGATTCATTTGAAGCATCATGTATAATAGATCTTGTATCAACATGAGGCAATGGAGCCTGTTCAGCATCACTAAATGTATGAAACCAAGATGATTAAGTTGCCTCAAAATGTTTAGAATTCAAGCGAAAGGGAACTGGTCTTCTAAAAATGTGACATCCCTGCTAATCTAAAAGGACTTTGACTCCAAATCCCGCACTCTATACCCCTTTTGTGTTTCTGCATATCCCATGAAAACTCCTTTCTTTGATCTAGGACCAAACTTATCAGACACGGAAAGTATAGACATAAAACAAAGACAACCAAACACTTTCAAGTGGTGTAGTTGTGGTTCAGAACCATAGAGCATTTCATGTGGAGATTTCTTTTGCAATACTACTGTAGGTGTCTTGTTTATCAAGTGGAATGCAGCCTTTATACAGTGCCCCTAATAAGAAATAGGAATATTAGCATGAATTCTCAGTGCTCTAGCAGTGTTTATATGTGTCTGTGCTTTCTTTCTACCACCCCATTTTGTTGGAGTGTGTAGGCACAAGAACTTTGATGCACAATGCCAAGAGAAGCAAACAACTCATGACATTTTGAATTCATAAACTCTGTCCCATTGTAGATCTCAACACCTTCACCGTCAGGCCAAACTGAGTGCTTATCATTAACAAAAATCTGAGTACAAAGTACACTTCAGTTTTAGATTGAATCAAGCAGGCCCAAGTAAATCTACTGTAATCATCTACAATGGTAACAAAGTTTTGTTTCCTATAATAAGTGGGAGTTTTGTAAGGACCCCATACATCTACGTGTATTAATTGGAATACTAGTACTACAAATATGAATACTATCATGGAAGATAGGTCTACTTTGTTTTGCTTGAGGACATGTATGACAACATGGTCAATGAGTTACGTTGTCCTTGATAGATGAAATGTTTGCATAGCAACAAGAGAAGGGTGACCAAGTCTGAAATGCCATAATGATGTTGTAGTTTTGTTGTCTCTTATGGTATTACTAGTTTTCGAAAACGTGCGTTGCACGTTTATCCTAAAATACTTCATACAATGTTTGTAGTGCAAATAATAAATTTAAACAATATATATATATCAAGAATTAGCTATTATGCATGAAAAAATACTACTTTCAATCACATTTGTTATCGACCCAAAGGTATATATGTACATTCACAATTTCTCAATAATTCATTTCCTGTAAATTCAAAAAATATGAAGTTACAGTGGTTCATCGAACTTAGTAAGACACAATTGATTCTCTTTATCTAATTTTTATTTCTTCATGTTCATTTTTTTTTCTTAATTTTTTGTTGTTAGTGATGTGGATTCACTTCGTACAGAATCACATAAACTTTTTGTCTTGTAGGATATTCAGATTATCAGGACTGCAGTGATTTCAAGCTAGAAGTCTTTCTTCTTGTCCTTGTGATAGTTTAAAGATTCCTTTTTGGGAAATCATTAAAGTGTACGTCTCAACTTCTATAAAATCATTTTTAATTTAAAAAATCAAACCAAGTTTATAGAACATATCAACTTACCAAAATAATAATTGCATATAAGGAACAAGAGTTATTAACTGAAAATTGATACCACTTCGAAACAGTGTCAATCTGTGGTGCCTTAACTTACAATGGATCACACTATGAACATTATTAGCGTCATTTCTCTTAAGTGCATCTTCATATAAAAAAAAGGTCAAATTTACAAAAAATTTCGTAGTAGTTGACTATTCAACAATTTAGATGAGTTCAAATAAAGATAAAATATAAAAACATTGAGCATACAAACTATATAAAAAAAAATAAGATAACATGATTACATGAGAAAGTATAATAATATAATATAGGAAAAGGAGAATCTGCAATAGAGGATAAAATAAACATTACAAATAAGTGATTCCAAGAGTGCCAATCAACTTCTTGAGAGTGTGGAAAGTGGAAAGTATGAAGGTGTGAATATTAATGATGAGATAGTGGAGGTGTGAGATTAATACACATTATGACCAAAATTACAACTAAAACGGTTATTAGATAGAGAAAGAAAAGTTTCTCTAATACGTTTTAGTAATAACTTATAATTAATTATTTTTAACAAAATATTCTTCTCCTACATTAGTTAACAATAAGGAATCAACTTAATTAAACAATTTATTTAAGCATATTTAATAGTTAATTAATTAATTTTATAAATTAATTGTAATTATGTAAAGGCTATAAAAAATGGTAATTCAACTTTTAAGTTTTGACCTTCATACTTATAATAATATATGATATGATTGACTACAACTTTAACTGAATTTTTTAACATAAGTATAATCCATCGTGTTCTCTACCAATCCCAATCACCTTGCCATTCTAGAGAGCTGCATCACAAAAAAATTAGGAACGGAACTGATACTATACAGCACGTTCTTAGTAAACCTTGCAACTGACAACAAGTTAAACTTGAGTCAAGTACATGTAGTACATTCTTCACCTTATAACAACCCATAATAACATAATGCCCAGTGTTTACAATATGAGCTGCATTTCCTGTTGGAAGTTGTACAGTATTGGACCTTTGATCACTTAGACTACTGAACTCAGCTAGAATTTGTTGAGAAGATGTAATGTGATTAGTGGCACCTAAATCAACTATCCGACGATGATCACAAGCATCAGATGATAAAGACACATTACCTGCCAGATTTACTTTGCAATCACTGTTATCACCAACATATGCACAACTGGTATTGTTGTGTCTGAGATTCCTCACATCATTGCATTCCTTCTCAGTGAGAGTGAGTGCAAAATCCTGTCTATCAACAGAAACATGGTTTGCATAGGATTTGAATCCTGAATCAGCATGCTGATTGTGGGTGAAATTGTTTAACCTATGACCATTACCATTGTTATTACTTTGAGAGTCACCATAACCTTTGAATCCAGTATTGCTACCATGAGTATCTCCTTGTCCCTGCTTCCTCTTGCTTTTGAAATCTGCAGGGTATCCCAATGACCCTATAACAATCTTTAGTGAGATGATTTTTGTAGCCACAATGCTCACAGGCAGTGTCAAAGAGCTTCCTTCACTTAAAACCTTGCTTCCTGTTAACCATCATTGTTAGAGGTTCCTTGTTGACATCCATAACACCTAGTAACCTCTGACTTTCTTTCTGTATTACAGTGGCATACGCCTGAGTAACAATCACTTTAAGGAAGGTGTCACTTCTAGCATGAGTATAGGATTCATTAAGGCCCATGAGGAACATTAACAGCCTTTGTTGACTTAAGTGCTTAATGTAGGGCTTAGCTTCATCACAATTACAAAGAAACTTTTGCCCATAGTTGATACACTCTGGTGAGATTAGATTTGTCAAACCTCTTCTTGAAGTCGTCCCATACACGGTTGGCATTTGAGGCATACACAATTGTAGTGAGTAATTCCTGAGCAACATTGCTACTGATCCATGAGAGCACCACAACATTACATCTTTCCCATTGAGCTGCCAATTCCCCTTTTTTATACGAACTCTTTAGACAAGTTCCATCTACAAAGCAGAGCTTGCTCTTAACCAATAACGCAAGTCGTAATGACCTGCTCCATAATCCATAGTTAGGTGGGCCCGTGAGCTTGATTGCAGTCAAAGTTGTACCTGGTGTATCTGATGCATGAAGGTAGAGAGGATGAGAGTGTTCAAGAGAAGCCACTGTTGGATCTACCATAACAGATGCCGTTTGGTCTCCCATAAAAAAATTTATGCATTGTGATCTGCTTGTGAAATCAATAGCAGCTCGAGATGAGTCCTATGTCGCTGCACTGATACCATGTCAATTTTTTTTACTGTGCTATTGAATGCATGGCTTGTTCTTCCATGGATGTGAATGTGTGAATATGAAATGTTGAATTACAATGAAGGAAAAAGACTTCCTTTTATAGATCACACCTTTTAACTATCTAATGCCACATAGAGTTGGTTACATAACAATCTAGCAGAATTGTAACTAACTTGATTCTAGTAGCTTCTAGAATCTTCAATAACTAACTAACAGTGACAACTGGATTAATTAACAGTGAATTTACGACTAACATTTACATCCAGCTCTTTGCAATTTCCTTGTTATATTCTCCAATAGCCCTTTTCAATCTGGGTGATATGAACATGTTCTTCATTCCCAGCTTGGACATGAGATGTGAATGCTGATATTTACTCAACCCTTTAGTAAGAATGTCAGCAGGCTGATCAGAAGAGCACAAGTAGTGTATGATCACAAATCCCTTCGAAGCCTTTTCCCTAATAAAATGACAATCAATGTCAATATGTTTTGTTCTTTCATGAAACACTGGATTAGCAGC
Organism: Solanum habrochaites; assembly: GCA_027704765.1. Classification (NCBI taxonomy): domain Eukaryota; kingdom Viridiplantae; phylum Streptophyta; class Magnoliopsida; order Solanales; family Solanaceae; genus Solanum; species Solanum habrochaites. The sequence continues at coordinate 62,967,404 of JAKWJA010002495.1, read as the reverse complement.
AATTTGGATTGCTGCTTTGCTATCACAGTGAATAGGAACTGGTAGGCTCAAGGGTATATCTAGTGTTTCAAACAAGCCAATGATCCAGGTGATTTCTGCAAACGTTGAGGAAAGACTCATATACTCAGCCTCAGCTGAACTCCTAGAAATAGTGGACTGTTTTTTGGACTTCCATGAGATTAGTAACCAGTGATGGACTTCCTGGTGTAACACAAGACCGTAGTCTGCATCACAATAAGCCTGCAATGAACCTGTGGATGTTGACACAAGAGTCAAATCATGGTTTAAGGCCGGAAAATCGATTCTGGAGGTCAGATGGGGTCTCGGGCCGAGGCTGGAAGGCGAGTCTTGAATTGAAGTACAGTCCAGAGCCTTGATCAAGATTAAGATCGCAAGTTAGGGTCAGAAGTCGAGTCTCGGGTTGGGGTATGGAGTCAGGTAACTTGAATCTCAAACCCGACCCTGACTGCCAATCTGAGATCTTAACTAAGGCCTCTCCCAACCACGAGACTTGACTCGTAACCTAGACCCTACTCGAGTCTAGACTGCATGGTGTGGTAGAACAAAGTTTTGAAAAATGTTTCCCTTACTTTACATCCTCTATCCCAATCTATGTGAAACTCTTTTCTTTTTACTCTAGGACCAAAAAGAAGTATGTTAAACTTTTTTATAATTAGAAACAATTCAATTTAAAATTTTCCTTTTAACTTAATAAAATATCTAAATTTTGTTTTACACCACAAATTTCAAAAAGTTGGCACATAAATTAGGAAGGAGTAAATTTGCTAATTCTTTGAACTCCCAAATGACTTTTTATAAGCAATTCGTACGTAGGGATGACAATGGAACGGGACAGTTTTGCCTTATGCAGAGAGGGGCGGGTATGGTTTTATGCGGGTGCGGAACAGGCTGAAACTTGTTTTAACGAATGTAGTGTGGATGCAGAGGGGGTTGTGGAAATATTTATAAGTCCAGGATTTATATCTCTTAAGCTACACGATAACTTTCTGGAAACACAAACTACACAATTTTGTGTTATGTGGGCGGGGCGGGGCGAGTTAGTATATTTGCAAGGTTTGCCCCTTCCCGCCCCATTGCCATCCTTATTCATACATTGACAAGTAAAGCAAAAAGAAACAAAACAAGTTCAAGAAAATCCCCATAAAACATCCCCAGTACACTTTAAGAGTGTACATACAATAGTCAGGCTGGCAATGAGCAATTGAAAGGTGCTCGATGCTCTTGGACCTTGAACGACCAGCATAAAAATAATTTAATAAATGCAGAAAAGGAGAGAGCTATAAAAGATTGAACTTCAGCTGAGTAACATGTTTGGTATTCCTTTCTTCTCTCTCTTTTCCTATTTCTTGGTATGGGGGAGGGATTGGGCAAAGGTGCGCAAACTCACTACTGGATCTTCATTGCCACTAGCCAATTCTTTTCTAGAGTACATCACAATGTAAGGATGATCAGCTGCCTGCCAATTAAAGAAAGACATATGAAATTTGACAGGAATAAATTAAATATAACAGCTCAATACTAAGGCACAACGTGATGAACCTATTCACATGTTATTCCAATTTACATGCAATTCATCATTTTCCATTTTGGGTCATTTAAAATTATTCAATTTCAACCAAACTTTCAAGAAACTCAAGAGCTTCAAAAGAAAACAAACAAGAAGACAAACCTTGAATTGGAGTATTCATTTTTCGAGAAAGCACAGAGAAATCAGACCACTAGTTCATTGTCAATCAATGTGGACCTTTTACCCTCTCTAACTACCCCTTCACGCCCAGGTGTAGGACCGAAAGCCCAAAAGGCCCAACTGGAGCGTGGGTCGAGAGTCCAAAAGGGAACACCTCCTTCGACCTTCATTCCCAGGCCCAAGTGGAGAGTGGTCCGAGATCCCAAAAGGTCCAACTTAAGCGTAGACCAGGAGCCTAAAAAGGGATGGTTTTGGAATGAGTCTGGCTCCATACCATGTAAAGACTGAATGTGTGTAACGTTCAGTCTGAGCTTAACTTGTATGTATGCTTCAGTTTTAAGTGTGGGTTGTTGCGACTCCGACTTTTAATTAATTTTATTCAACATACAGAATAAACAGAGCAAATTAAACTAGAAACGTCCTTTGTGCAGGCATAGGCATAATTGGAAGCCTTTCTTCTGAGGTTTGAGGAGTTGACTCTTGTGCACGAAGAGAGGTTAGACTTTGAGCTGTAATACTTTGAGTTCCTTCTTTATCGCATTTTATTTAATAATTGACCTTTTCTCATTTGTTATTGCACGAATGGAATACTGGGAAAAACAGGTAAGTTTAGACTTGAATAGTAATCTAATATTTTTGTTGATAGATTTCTTGAAATGGCCTTTTCTCGAACTCATAACCTTAGGAGTGTTTACCTTCCGAACAACTCTCTCTGGTATTAGTTTGAAAGTGTGGTTGTTGCGAACAAAAAACAATAGTTTGAAGTGTGGTACTAAAATTAGTTCTTTTTTCTTAATATTCTTTACTAATGCAGCTGAATTCAGAACTGTGATGGCATATACAGATGCACATTTCCATGATGTTGCCTTGAGGATATGAATTCTGATGCACTTTATGTGATGCAAAGGAAGTTAAAATGAAGGAAGCAATAGAACAATTTAACAATTGATGAAGCTAAAGAAACACTCTTTTGACATATCAAACACCATACAGCCTAAGGGCAAACATCAGAACACAGTACAGAAGTTGGCAGGAACTAAACAGAAGGAATAGAACATATCAAAAGTGACGCTGAAACAGGTTTGACAAGTCCTCAATTGTTAGTTTTCCTAAGGCCTCTGAAGAACCACCGACGGTCCTGCAATCAGAGGAAGAACAAACAGTTAGGGGGAAGAGAAAGAGCGGAGGATGGGAAGGTGGGAGCAAAGAAGTAATCTAATAAAAAGATTGATTATAACAATTTGCAAGGAAAATCATCAAAATGCTTTAACTATGTGATGACTGTAAGGAAAAGACACTTGCCCTTCAAAAAGAAATTTCTTCTTTTCTTGCAACTCTATGACGTTCTCTTCAATTGTATTCTCTATCACAAATCTCACAATCCTACAAAATAGAAGAAAATAATAAGCTCCATTCAATGGCCTCGAAAGTACAAGATAGGCAAAACACACCAGACAGGTTTATATTGCCCTATTCGATGGATTCTATCTTGGGCTTGCTGCTCCACCGCAGGATTCCACCAAGGATCCATTAAGAAAACCTAGAAAGTTTCAAGAGATGAGCCATCTAACATTGAAATGTGCTGTGTGCTTATTCAACAGATAAATACGAGTCATAATAGTATCTTGAGCTGGTTCTTTGAGTGTGCAGAGAAGTGGAGTTAGGTATATCAAATGAACCAAATAAGAGGAAATATATTAGGAGGGCAACACTAGATCATTACATTTGATGCAACTGTAAGATTGAGAGCAACAGCTCCAGCTTTTAAACTCATAAGTAATATCCTGCAATCTGAATCCTCAGTGAATTTGTTTACTGCAGCATCTCTTGCGGCAATAGACATCGATCCAACTAATTGAACACAATTGATGCCCGACAGCTGAATACACATAATCCAAGCTTTTTATTTATTAGTCTGAAAAGAGGAATGGAAAGTAGAAAGGAGAAAGTATATCTTACATTAAGAGAATAATGTATCAGATCTAAAAACGAAGTGAACTGGCTAAAAACTATTCCTTTTGCAGAACCGTCCCTTTCAACCATGAACCTAATTTCTTCCCTCTACATTCAATAAAATTAAAAGTGAGCATCAAGAATGTATTTAGACAATATTATTCACAAGTAGAAGAATCAAAGAGTTAAGGGCAACGTCAATCAAATTAACAAGACTGAGATTCTTCAATACTTGTTCCACTGACTGGGACACAACTAGTTTTAAAAGCAGTTTGACGTTCTTCCACATAATGAAGATGCAAGATCATGAGCTCACACCCGTTGGGTTAGAAATTTTCTTAGTATATGATGATGTGACATGACATCGCTCGCTCTCTTTGTAAAAGGGAAAGAAATCCGTAAGGCAAAGAAGAAAAGCAAACAGAGGAGAATATGATGATAATGCAGTTGCATACCAAAGCATCTATTTTAGTGCTCGTTTGAAATTTATCAAGCTGAATTCTGTTCAATATACTTGAGGACCTAAACTCTTTGACAGTAGGTTTAGAATTAGAATCCCCCTTATCATTATTTGCAGTGAAGTCAAATTTGAGGGGTTTGGTACATGAAGGGCATGCTATTTTCTCCACACTTTCAGCTACGTCTATCAAACATGCCTTGCAAAACACGTGCCTGCAGGAAGTAACCTGCAACAATCAAAAAGAGATGCACAGTTCAAAGAAGACTGTCTAATTTAGAAGTACTTGAAGGTGCTTGAATGGCTAACATAAAAATAATTTAATAAATGCAAAAAGGAGAGAGCTATCAAATTGACAATGAGCAATTGAAAGGTGCATGAAGTTTCTGAATTTGTTTCTTTCCTTTTCTTCTCTCTTTTCGTATTTCTTGGTTTGGGAGGAGGGAGTGGATAGAGGTGCGCAAACTCACTACTGGATCTTCCACTGCATCATGACATAGGTCACATAATTTTTCAACATCTTCAGCCTCTTTATTTCCACTAGCCAATTCTTTTCTAGAGTACATTACAAGGTAACGATGATCAGCTGCCTGCCGATCAAAGAAAGACATTATATTAGTCAGACATTTTCTGCAATCAAATTTGGCTGATGACCCATAGTTCAAATGAAGCAAAAGAAAGGTCAGTATTTGTATTTGCGCTCATATAATAGGAGGACAAGAAAACTAGAGGCAGACACTTCAAAATTAAGTTGTAAGAGGAGTAGGAATGTAGGTACCTGCCGTAGGCGCGTGATCATAGCAAAAATGTGACCATAGTTATTCATCAGAGTTCCATCCTCTACATATCTGCACCAAAATACAAAATGTGATACGGTTATAAATAAAAATGTCCTTGATCCCTTACTTTTTGGCAGGTATGGCACAAATGATTAAGAATTTTATGGGAAGAAAAAGATGTATAAGATTTAAGTTAAAAACCAAGATACTAACCCAATATGTTCAATAACTACTTAAGAACAAGCAATTATAGGAAACAGATTTAATGCATTTAATCCATGGATAAGCAAGAGAACGGGATACACAGCAAAAAAAAAAAATTATAGAGCCAGCAAATTGGTGCAGCTGGAGCCAAGAAAGTGGACTTGCAAGGAATAAGAGCTCAAGTTTGAAAAATACCTCTCGAGCAGTTCTCGACTTCTATTGTGCAATGACTTGTAGTAGTTAAATTCATCCACATCCAAAGAATCTTTTCTTATTATAACCTGAACCCAAAAATAGTAACCAATAATAGAAGATTCTTATGGAAATTGAAGCACACGACACTACTGCAAGACAGAACTTACAGTCTTTGTGGGAAGTGAAAGATCAGCAACTCTTTCCTTTTTGGTACGTCTTAGCATTATGCTTTTCAGAATTTTGTGCTTCAACAAAACCATAGCATCTCCACCGTCATTCTTGTGTCCCATAATCCTTAAAGGTTTTTCAATATACTAGAAAAAAGAAAAAAGAAGATGTTTCAACTTTACTATGTCAGCAAAAAGATGAACCTCATAAATTGTTAACTTACTTTATTCCACCAGAGGAAGTGGCGTGCACGTCGGCAAGTCTGGGGATGGCACTGTGGGCATTTATCAGAGGAGCTGTAGAATTTATCAAAGAGCACAAGATATTTCATAAGTAACATTGCTTGAGAAGCAAAAGTATAACAATATAAAGTAAAATAGATTTTGAGCCATTGTGTCTTTCATGCTAAGGGATAGGAACAAGGATTTAAAAAAAGAATATTTGTGTCTACCTTAAATCAAGTCCGCTGCAATTACAATTTTGGCAAAAGTAATAAGCATAAGGAGTAACTTGTAAGAAACGGACCTGTATAGAAGTAAATAATGTAATTAACCTCAGAACTATTAAAAGTAAAGAAAATGTAGTGAAACCAGCAAAAATTAACTTACAAGTACGTACAATTCTCCAATGTGGTTTTGCAGGGGTGTACCAGTTAAGGCCCACTTATAAAAAGATTCTAAAGCAAGAACCGCTTTTGTGGTGGTGGTGCTTATAGATTTGACATGATGAGCCTATGCCACAGAAGCTCAATCAGTTAAGAAAATTGCAGATGAAATTTAGTAGTTCACATGACACTACATGCAGCATTGTTCACCATGAAGATAGAAAATAGATGAAATGCAAAGCAAAGAACTTTAGGACATTTTGCTGAGTTTTAATAGCTGAAACATCATGGACATATTTACACCTACACTATTCAGCAGTTAACTGTATAGGTTTCTTCGAAATCACCACAAGATTCTTCACATTCTAGTAAACATCATAGCTGTTATGACACTATCCAGCAGTTAACGGCATAGGTTTTTTCATACCAATCTCCACATTTACGACTCTAACAACATGACTTGAAAAACTGGCATTTATAAGAAAAAGGTTGTATAAACAGCAAATGAACCAAGAACGCTTTCAAACCTCCGATACTACAAAATAGAGAAAACAACAACATAATGCATGAATCTGTGAATGCATGACTTGCCTCATCCAAAATGATACGATCCCACTTCACTGAATGCAGAACTGACTTCCTTCTGGACACATCTTCACCAACACTGACCGAATTATCAATAGAACCATCGTCACACAATTTTGAGTTGTTGCTCTTCTGCTTTGACTTTTTTGGCCTATAGTCAGCCAGGATAGTGGAGTACGTAGTAATGACAAAATCATACTCCTCCAGGTTGGATGTAAATTTTCCCCTGTTTGTGCCATGATAAAGAAGAGTTTTGTTGCTTTCATTAGTTGTGCAACGTTCAATCTCTCGAAACCATTGAGATGCTCCATTCACAGGACATACAACAAGAGTTCCTTTTACTGTTGGGAGTTCCTGGGAAGTACCAGGTGAAGACAACAATATACTGGAACCATTAGTTGCTTTCTTTAAATCGCGTTGAGCAAGCACAAGTGCTATGGCTTGAAGCGTCTTCCCCATTCCCATTTCATCAGCAAGAATACCCCCCTTGCATGTAGATTCTTCTTGCTTTATTGACCAAGCCAACCACTCCTTTTGGTACCTCAAAAGCGGCAAGATCAAATCCGATGGTGGCTCAGCAGTTTCAGCAAGCGAGATGTTATCAGAATTATCTGAATAATCCTTAAGAATGACTTCATCCATTTCTTCTTCCACTGTCTCCCATTTCAAAACTGATCCTCTTACAGTTTGTCTCGAGTCACGGTAAATTTTCCTCAAACGGGCACGGAGTCTTCGGCCCGAATCCGTACCTTCACCCCTTCGTCTTCAGTAAAACAAGAACGATTATCAATTTAACTAGAAAATTACACACGCTATTCATAGCATTTAACATTTCAATATAAGAAATTTGATAGCAATAGGAGAAAATCAAAGATAACAGTCACCATTAGGGCATTCCAATTTTACACCAGAAAATCAACATCTTCAGAAGAATAAAACAAAGACGAAGACGAAGATGAAGAACCTGGAGTTTGAAGATCCATTTTCCGAGAAAGCAGAGAGAAATTAAGAAGCTGAGTTGAAAATTGAAAAATTGAGCGGGAATGACTATTTATAGAGAGCACAATTGAAACTAATCTAACTGATTAACAAATTATAACCGCCATAAACTAATTTGATGACGTGTCAAAAGTTGCTGACATGTCAAATGAGCTGGATAATGAATGGTTTGATTTGTTTTTTTTTAAGAGTTTGATATCGTTGTTAAAAAAATTCTTGTTGACTTTTCTCAAATTGATAACGGGGCTTTTGGGATAGGTATATTTTTATTTTATTTTTAATCCTTATTGATAGAAGTTAATTTGCTTTACGATTTAACTAAAAAGTATGGCCACGTGGGTGCAATATATTGTGTTGGACACTATAATTTTTCTAAAATTCCTTTTTTAATTTATAAACACTTTTTTGTACAAGGTTAATACATTAGTTAATTACCGTAAAGTGAATAATATTTGTATAAACACGGCTGTAAAAGAAATATTTTTGGCTATGCAGGTATCAACTGAAAATATTGCTACATGTTGTGTTGACAGTTAATATTTTTTGAATTCCAAAAAAAGTATTATAATAATACAAATGATTTATTTCATCAAATAATTATACAACTGATAATGGCTAAGACAATTTTTTCAATTACGTATTTATCATTTAAATTATAGCGAGAGATTTTTTATTAATTATTAAATCTTAGTTATTAAATTTAACCTACGTCGTGTGTTCCCAATTTAATTAACTTATAAGAGAAAATAGAGAAAAATGAAATGAAGACGAATCGAATCTTAGAAAAAAAAGCTATCACAAGTGGTGCATTGAATCCGGCAACAAAGAAAAAGTAAAGTTGCAAATGGAAGAATTAAGTAGTTCAAAAGTTGATTAAGACATCGATAAAATGATTTTTAGTTCTAATTGGACTAGTTATGAGTTAATTAGTAATCTCAATTACCACACAACTACACAAAATAATTATGATCTATTGATAAATCTTGGTAATAAACTGCCATTTTCATAGCAACAAAGAAACAATCACAAAACCTTTTCCAAATTTAATATTTTACACAGAGATTAATGGTTAGATTTGAATCTTTGAAGGCAACCCATCCTATAAATTGATAGGAGGAAACCACACCTGAAACTTTCAGCAATTATTTCATGCCTTTTATTTGACATTTTCTTATTTTAGGGAAAATGTTTTATAATAGCAACTAATAACCTAAAATAAATGGAGTCGCTAGGGTTTGATTAATTGCTGCCTCCATAGCAAACGTTAGCTAAAAGTTTCCAGGAGTCTCTATCACAAAAATCTCGATCGCCCACTCTCTATGCTGTCGACTCTCTTATACAAGAAGTGTATAAATTTGTTTTGTTTTGTATAAAGCTAGGAGAAAAATTGGACTCTACACAGCAAAAAAATATATATCTTCGTGTTTACACTTAATTATACAATTTACAAATATTTAATTAACAATATTGCGCAAAGAAGAAAGCGGCCACGAATGTACAATTGCAGTTGAAAATAACAAGTTTCTCTAGTTTGTACAAACAGACGTGATTATGTGTGTTTGTTTTGTATAAAGCGAGAGAAAAAACATTATATCTCTGATATACACTTATAAATTATGCAATATACATACATTTTAATTTGATTCAACTGTATGACACAAGCAAATTTTATTAAACTATTTGCAGCGGAAATAGGCAGCGAATTATACAAATTGTGCAGTCATATAATCGCAGTGAAATAGGATAACGAATTATAAAATTGCAGTGATATAGGCAGAAATTATACCATTTAGGTCAGTGAATTATACAATTGTATATGTATAGCGAATTATACAGTTTTATGTTTGTTATGGAGCGCAATTATGCAAACTTTACTATAGCATACAGATATGAATTTTTTGTTAGCTATATGTGAAAGTTGCCCTTTATTTTATCTAATAAAGCCAATTAATATTTGAGCTTGACTTATTTTATTTATTGAAATCAACAAAAATAAATAGATTTGACTATCAGATAGTATCCTATATCACATATTACTTTTTTATTTGTTTATAGTCTAGACTAGACTATAATAATTTTTTTCTTGAATTAGTTAGATAATTTCTCCTTATATATATTCAAAATATTAATCTATCACAAAAGTATTTGTGTTCATCAAGATAAATTTAAATTATATAGTTCACAATTCATCTATACATATAGTTGAAAATAAGTAATATTTTTATTTATCTAATATAAACTTTACTATAAATCTGTGTTATGCCTTTTATTTAAACTTGTGCTCCATCTCTTTTTCCCTCTCATTTTATAATTTCTATTATCACGTTAGTTTTATTTGCATTAATTTTGTGTAAACGTTTATTTCTTTAGCCGAAAAAGTTATGTTAAATCAAACGTATGAACTAAGTTAACCATTTTTTTCATTAAATTTGTAATCTTTGTATTTGTATTAACTCATATAATTTGAAATGGACGAAGTAATATATATATAGCTTGATATGAAATAAATTCACCATGTGTTTTTTTTTTCTTAAGAACGGAAGAATTTTATTTATCAATAATAAATTTATCCATACAAAAAAGAAACTAATCTGAATGGTTTAGTTCCCACATTAACTCTTTCAACTGCGTGTATTATCCATATTTGGATCATTTGATATCCTTCTATATACTGCATGTAGATTTACTATCGGATAAAATTTACCTACACTGACGGTTTATATCAAGTCAATACATGCATTTTATGTATTTAAATTTATAATTTCATTTTACTTTATTATACCAAGTAGTAATGCATTTTGCATTGGCTCGATGTGAACACCTGATGCGGATAAATTTTTTCCTTTGTATAAACCTCCCTTGATATGTGCTCCATCGATGATCCCTCCATTTGTTTTAGCTATGATCTTCGGTCCGTGTACGTATAGTTAATTTACAAACGCATTAATTTTATCCTAATAAATAATAATCTCCAAGAACTTATATCAATTATAGTTTACTGAAGTGAATTTTGTATCATTTACCAAAATCCTTTCTACATTTCATGTATTAAAAGCTCAAAATCGTGTCACTAGAAAAAATATTTTCTTTTTTCAAAAATAAAATAAAATAATAATATTGCACGCTTATTGAAAATTTTAACACAATTTGTATTTATTCTATCCTATGGTATTCGGCAATATATATGTTACGTAGGAGACTAAAATTCAATTGACAAAATGTCAGAGCAATGTACGCCATAACGCAGATTAAATTAATGTTGAAAATTACGTTAGTGATCTTAGAAAATAAATGAAAGTGCTTCAACAAGTTGGACTGAACAATATGTCAAAATATTGGAATTCTAATGAAGATGTGTGAAAAGTACCAACAAGTTGCAATTTTCATTGTCAAATCATGCATGATAAATTTTAAGAAATTAAAACATTTAGTCAAGATTCAATAAAATGAGACAAAGACACAAACATTTCACGTTAAAACGTGACTGAGCTAGGCAATTGTATTAAGTATACGACTATTTTGCAGTTGAACATATAAGTCCAATATATGACCATAGGAAAACAAAATATCATCATTTTACAGTGAAAAATTCTCTAGTTATTAAAAGAAATGTGAATATATATATTTCTAAGTTCGGAGTCAAAAGGGTAAAAAAAAATTATCAAAAATTCTAAAAGGGAACATTATATTTTTATTTAATCAAAAGGGCGAAATCGCTGCTACCAAAGCGATTTTCCTTTGACACTGTGTACTCCGTTGAAATTAAAAATCGCTGCCTGAGCAGCGATTTTCTCTCAAATTGTTCTTTCTTTTTTGGCTAATATCGCTGCTACGTAGCAGCGTTTTCACAGATTTTTTTTTTAAATTTTATTTTCATGAAAATTGCTGCTTTAACAGTTTTTTTTGTTAAACTTGTTTTTTTTTTTTGAAATCCCTGTCAGGACAGCGTTTTACATAAATTTTCTTTTTTAAAACGTCAGTGTTTTACTTTTAACTGCCTTGGTAGCGTCTTTTCCTGGATTTATTTTTCTTTTCCTTAATTTTTTTCAAAATCTATTAAAAATAAAATTCCCCCTTCCGAATAAATATAAATTTCAGGCTGCCAAGGCAGCAGTTCTTTTTGAAAATTAATAAATTAAGTACAGGAATGAAAAAAAAAAAAAAGAATGAAAATTAAGTAAAATGCTGCTAGCACAGTGATTTCTATTTTAAAAAAGTTATTTATAAAAAAACTGCTAAAGCAGCGTTTTCACGAGAAAAAAGTGTTCAATTTTTTTTATGAAAACGCTGCTATAGCAACGATATTAGGGTAAAATTTTTTTTTTGAGAAAATCGTTGCTCGGACAGTAATTTTGATTTTTAATTTAAACGGAGTAAACGCGTCCATATCTGTTAGAGAGAAATCGCTTTGGTAGTAGCGGTTTTGCCCTTTAGTCTAAAAAAAATACATAAAAGGGCCTAAAATACTGTTGAAGAATTGAAAATGGTATAAAATCACCCTTCATCCACCAATTGACTTCAAAATGTCCTTTTCATCCACCTATTGGTTCAAAAATACCCTTGTCATTCACCTTTGAATTCAAAATTGATCACTTATTTAATGATTTTAAATTTAAACTATTTAAATATTTTTTAAAGTATTTGCTCAACTATTGGTTATAATTTAATTTATTTGTATCATTTATAAACCAACTCACTATCCACCCATTACTAACTAAACCTCACTCAATTAATAATCCAACTATAATATCAAAATCGTCATAAACACTACTAAAACACGATGAAATTATAAAATCCTGAAAATGACATCCAAAATTATTTGAGTTCGATTTGAAGCTCCAATTAAATTTATGTTGAGCCGCTTATTTAGGAGGACACTTTTAATAGAATTTTCTTTCATGATTAATTTAGAAATTTATGGTTAAAGGTAAAGAAGTAATACATCCTGAATTAATTCATACACTTTTTAAAAAATATTAATTTTTATTAAATATTTATGATTTGTTTTAAAAATTTTAATATATTATTTTGAAAAAAAGGTCCCAATGAAGCAAACATCACATTAATTGAGACGTCAAGGAATAATGAAGATACACAAGTCAGACTTTTAAGTTTAACCGGTAATTTTTATGTAGACACTTGAATGTATGCTAATTACTTCTATAGATATTTTCGCTCAAATTTTTTAAACCACTCATTGACAGTATCTTTTCTTTGTTGTTGCATAATAATGTAATGAGTTTATAATTTGGAGGGTTATAGTACTCGGCTGGGTAGTGGATGATTTATTAACTTATACTAATTACGTAAAATATACCAAATAAGTTGAGTGCACGTATTTTAAAAATATTTAAATAGTTAAATATAAAAACCGTTACAATAAGTGGTCAATTTTTGAACAAAAGTATGGATGACCAAGGGTTCTTTTGGACCAATAGGTGGGTGGGGAAGGGTATTTGGAGCCAATAGGCGGATGGAGGGTAATTTTATACCATTTGCAATACTTTGAGGATATTTAGGCCATTTTTCGAAAAAAATATGATATGCCCTTTCGAAAATATTAACATTTCTTTTTGCTCTTTTGGCTTCAAATCATATATTTCTTGTGTTTAACAGTATATATATCAAGTCCTACGAACAACTGGTCAAAGTAATTACAGAAACGGATTTAAAATTAGGAGTTTGGGTTCACAATTTAATATATATTTTTTTTTTAATTTCCTAATAGAAAATAGGGTCTAAAAAAAACTAGTAAATTCGTTCGAACTTATGAAACTCCACCTGACTCTACCTCCGAAAGCAAAAGCCAATTGCATGCTTAAAGACGGACTAGTTTGTCCAAAATGACATTGAACTTATTTATATACTTTCAAAATAGTTATTATCATTTGTTTCTAGATAGCAAATTTAATTGATTTTCAAAGTTAATTTGATATTTTTAAAATTAATATTTAAATATTCAAAAAGTGACAAAACTATACGAAATGTATTATAAATTAAAAAAATTTCTCATATTAATATTATGAAAAAATAAATCTTAAAATTCGTATGTATATTGTTTGACTTTTCTAGAAGAGAAAATACATAAAATCTCCCTCAAACTTGTTAGTAAAATTCACTTTAGCACTGTAATTTTACGAATGTTGAAGTACCCCTTTAAAAAACTTTCAGGTGAATTAAATGCAACCTTATATATACAATACCTATTTCATGGTTGGGAGGTGATATACACGCGACCACTCAGCACCACCTTAGTGACAAGTTGACAACTGTCAATGATGAAAAAATTAGTTGTAGGTCGTTGGTTCTGTATCCATGTCATATGTTTCTTGTGGCAGTGTTTTTTCTTCCAGACCAGTGAGGGTGTCCCATTTTCAGTGTTACTCGTCTCCTTCGTCGTCCGTTCTTTCATTACAATGCTAAAATTAAAAGTTCCCTAGATAGAAAAACGAAACAAACAACATTGATTTTATAATATTTATTTAACGAAATATTGTGTGTCAAACAGAGAAATATATTTTAAAACTAGAGTTGTGCTAGAGCTTCGATGGAAATGTCGGAGTCATTGTTGTTATAAGAAATTTCAGATTAACCGATCTGAAGGTTTCCAACCTTTATCGTGGAGCTTTCATGGCAATTATCGGGTATATGTGGTATAAACATAAGATTGACAATCTAAGGTTTTCCACCGTTACCATGGTTTGCGAAAATACGAATACACATAAAAATACAAAAAGAAAATAGAAAGAATGGAAGAAATCCAAGAAAAAGGGTATGCCCGGAAGTCGTCGTGGGAATAAAGAGAGAGCTAAACAATTTGAAAGGAAAGAGATGAAACAGGTCTTGAAGGAAGACAAAGTGGGACCCACTTATTTTTAAAAAAAATTCTTGTTATTTATGCGCCTGGAACTTTTTTATTTGTTACGTCAACCATTAAGGTGATATTTAATTTCACTTGAAAGTTTTTTAAGGGGTAATTTAAACGCCAGTAAAGTTATAATACTAAAGTGAGTTTTGCTGACAAGTTTAAGGAGAATTTTGTGTATTTTGCCTTTCTAAAACATAAATTATGACAAATATTTTAGAACGAAGAGAATTATAGATTTAGTATAAAATAAAGATTATGACAAATATTTTAAAACTAAGAGAAATATAGATTAAGCTTGCTACTGTTTCTAATCATGGCCATAATTTCAGAGGCACAATGTGAACATTGACTCAAATAAACAAGGTTGTCCATATAATTTGATATTATTTGAGAGGAGATAGATGGCAAGACATGAGGCACATGTACGTGGGCTTTTGAAGGGAGTATAACCAGACTATTGTAGTCATTCTCGACAGGCATGTCGCATGTGTATATGATATTTAGTACTTATCGTACCTACCATCTCTAATAATATGTTAGGAGTATAACCAAACTTTTGTAGTCATCCTGGACAGGCATGTCACATATGTATATGGTGTTTAGTACCATACAATTTATAATAGTATGTTAGAAACATTTGTTTGTATCAAACATTTACCATCAAACAAGTGATACGTTTGAACATGAGACTTTGATACCAAGACTACTCCAGCCCCCTCGCCATAGACAAAATATTGATGTCACTCAACAAATAAATTTTGAAACAAGTATTCAAATAATCAAATTTGATAGAGTAATTTTGTCCTTAGGTCTTCCACTTCATGGTTGCGGCCTTAAGGAATAATATATATATATTATTCGTTCCGTTTATTTTTAATTGTCATGTTGTACACTTCGAAAATTAATTTGACTATCAAAGTTAAATTAGATAACATTAATTTGATATTTTAAATAAAAAAAATTAGATATTAAAAAACTACATGAAAAGTATAATAAATTGCAATTTTTCGCATATAGATCAATATGACAAAAAAAATTCATCAAACAATGTTAGTCAAAATTCTTATCCTTTGATTCTAAAAAAGAAAACCATCACAATTAAAAGCGAACGAATGAAATAGTGGAATTTCTCCAAAATTTTACAAAATCATACATATATCATTTTTTAGGAGACACAATATTTATAATACCTTCAGGGCCTTTTCCAATAGTTCTTTTTTTTCCTAACATTTTGCTATAGTAATGCTTTGACTGTACTATTTTATATTATATAATACGGATAATGCACAAGTACCCCCCTCAACTTGTGCCCGAAATATTAGAGACACCACTTATACTATAAATAGGTCTTAGTACCTCCTTAAACTTATTGTTATTATATTTTTTACCCCGTTTTAGCATACGTGGCAAATCTTGGGGACCAACGATGGTTTGACTTTTTTGTTTCCAAACTTAGTGTCACGAAGCTCTAAAAAGGGTAGAAATTACTTATAAATAAAATATTCAGAGGGATAATCGGGATTTTAATATAATATAAGTGTGTTTCTGTAATTTCGGGCATAGGTTGAAAAAGTAATTGTGCATTTTCCCTATATGATATGACATCAATTGCTTTCATTGCCAAATAGTATAATGGAAGTACCCACGAATTACAGGGAAGTACCAAGCATCCAACTTGTTGCTATTAATTTAGAGTGTTTCCACCACTCATATATAGTGCGTATTGATGTCATTTACAAAATTATAATATCCATTAACAATTTACAAAAACCTACTTAATAATACCATTAGTTAAAAACTTATTTGACTAATATACGGATAAGAAAAATAATATCAAAATATGATACCTTTTTATATTATTTAGTTAAACCTAGTTTAAAAAGCTAGAAAATCATTTATTCCTTCCTGTTCAAAATCAAATTGAAATTAATAATCAGATTGTAAATATTTATTGGTTAGCAGTTTTGATAACGATTTTGAATTTTACTTTTTTATTGAGCTATCGATTCTTAACAGTTTGAAGTTTTTTTCTTTAATGGGTAACCAAGAAACCCGATTATATTAAATATTATATTTATACCCAATTTGTATAATAAAGTCCTGACTTAGAGTTTTAGAGTTTGCTGGTTTCCTTACTTTATTTTTGTTATTCAAACTTTTGGTATTCTACATGTAAAGTATGTGCTTGAGCAAGATGTAACTTGAAAAATCATAAGGACCCCTTCAAACTATGTTCGAATCTAAGAGGACACTTAAATATATTTACTAGGTCTATACCCTTGAACTTATTTTTAAGTAATTTTTCTATCACTTTTCGGGCATACATGACAACTTAGCTTAGAAAAAAAGTCCACCCAGCGTGGCCCACAAGATAGTGTAGGTAGGCCGAAAAGAGTAGAAGAAAATTAATAAATAAAAATAAGTTTAGAGGGGAATAATAGGACCTTAATTATATAGTATAAGTGGTATCTCAGATTTGATCATAGGTTAAGGGGGTTGGTTTTAATGTGCATTATCTTTTTTTTTTCAAATCTTAACAATTAAAACTGATAGTCGAATAGATAACAATCAATAACCAATAAACTAATAAAGGATAAGCCAATAGTAATTCTATAATGGTTTAGCATCTCTACAAATTAAACCAATAACCAATAAGGTAAATCGATAAACTTCAAAATCAAACCGACCGGTACGCAGCCCTAACTCCCTCCATCCTAATTTATATGGCATTTTTTAAATTTCTAGATTCAAACAAGTATATCTTTGATCGTAAGTTTTTTATGTATCTTTTAAATATTTTGCATTATCATATTGTGACTTATAATACTTTTTTTCTTAGTTTTAAAATATATGAATTTCATTTAATTTTTTTGAAGATTACATATACATATTCTCGATAAACTTGAATTATTGGACTCTCAAAAGAAAAACTCAAAGTGAATTTATTTCGGAAGAAAATTTGTTGATTTATTTTTACTTTTTTTTTTCGACTTTCGTATTTTTACTTTAAAATTATAAATTAGATACTTTACGGATGATATTTGTGGATTACTATTCATTAAATTGGCAAGTACAATCAATTCAAAGTTTCTGAAAGTTTATTAAAATCTTTGTAAAATTGATCATTACGAATATTGATTTGATTGACTTGTTTAATCAATTCATAGCCAATAATTTTTAAGTCTTTCTTAGTTCTAGTTTTATCATTATGGTTGAATTATTTTTCATAACCACACATTTACTATATGGGAATGATGATTAATTGAATATTTGATTAACCAACATATTTTTTATTGATCTCCTCATTTCTTTAATTCACACCACAGGTCAGATTTCAATTATTATAAATACTATTTTGCCATTCTTCTAACAAAATGATTACTAGGACAACATTCCTTTCTATCCTAATTACCCAAATTGAATAAAGTTATCATCAGCCTCCACTACACACCTAAATGGAAAAAAAACAAGGAAAAAAACAAGAGAGGAGATTTCTATCTAAACTCTCCTTGTTTATTTTTTGATTCTATCATCATAAAAATAATATTTAGCGTAAAATAAATATATGCATTAACAAAAATATTACGTAAATTTATTATCATTAGTTAATTGTTATTAAATTCAGTATCATTATTGACTTTAAGGATATTTACAAAGAATATTAATTGTTCTTAAAATACTCTCTATCCCTAATTACTTATTCATTTTTTTAGTTGTCTCTAATTACTTGTCCATTTTTTTTAAGTTGTCCCTAATTACTTATCCACTTTTCTTTTTAAGTTGTCCTTAATTAATTGTCCATTTTGACAAATTAAGAATGGACAATTTTTTTAAATCTATTATACCCTCAATTTACTAATTTGAAAAAGATAAAACTTTTTAAAAATCTTAAGTTTTTAATTGCATCTACCTTAGATAACTAATATGGGTAAAATAATAAACTTACTAAATCAATAATTATTTTCTTAACAGGTATATTAATTCAAAAATAGATAAATAATTAGGGACTGAGAAAGTACATATTTTAATCAATTAAATTATTATCGTTTATTAGTTACCGTTAAAAATTATTTTTGATGTACCAATTAGAAGTTAGAACAACACCTAAACATGAGAAATTGAAAATTTTTGTCATGTATGAGGTACAACTAGTACTAGTTGTTTGAGACATTATTTTATTATTTTTTTATTTGAACCGGTGGGACGTACACTTTGTTTTTCTTCTTTGCCTCCTATTTCTCTTTCTTGTTTTCATGGAAAATATTTTCCTAGAAAATGTTTTCTTAAAAAATAAATAGATTTTGAACTTATTTTCTGATGTTTGATTGGTGAGTAAATTTTTTTTTTCTTTTCATACCAAACACACTCTTAATTGGAGAAATTTTCACTAGATAAAATGGGGTCCCCCATTAGCTGTAAAGAACTCAAAAACAACTAATGAACCACACATAAGTCCACAATGGTTGCATTAGCTAGCCGACTTTTCTCCTACCTATGCTTCAACGAAACTACTTACGTAAAATATCGTACTAAAGTTTTCCTATTATTTATACCCCATTTCAATTACGAAACTTACTCATTATTAATTTCTAATGAAAAAATAATGGATACCAAAGAATCTCAAAAAAATCATTTTTCATCAATATTAAGTAGATTTCATGCTGGTTATTTTAGAATAAGCCTTTCTTTATGTAGCCAAGCGTTACTATGGAAAACGTTAAGTGATCCATCGGACGATATTCATAAAATTCGAAATATTTTTCGTATGCTTCCTTCTGCAGCTTTCATTCTTCTATGGTCTTTAGCTTTATTCTCATTAATTTCACTCTCTTCACTGTATCTTCTTCGCATTTTCTTTCATTTTGACATGGTTAAACGCGAATTCTTGCACCACGTTGGTGTAAATTACCTTTACGCCCCTTGGATATCGTGGCTTATGTTGCTACAAGCAACTCCATTCTTCAAACATGAAGGGGTTTGTTTTTTTATACTTTGGTGGATATTCATCGTACCTATATTAGCATTAGATATTAAGATATATGGACAATGGATTACAAAGGGCAAGCGTTTTCTATCAGGAGTGGCGAACCCTACTAGTCAGTTATCGGTTATTGGTAATTTGGTTGGAGCAAGGGCAGCTGCTGAAATGGGATGGAATGAGAGTGCATTATTGTTGTTTGCAATTGGAATGTCACATTATTTAGTGTTATTTGTAACACTTTATCAGAGGTTACCAGGAAGTAGTTCAATTCCAGCTATGTTAAGGCCAGTATTCTTCTTGTTTTTAGCTGCTCCTAGCATGGCTAGCTTGGCATGGAATTCTATTTATGGAAAATTTGATTCTTCATCCAAGATGCTATTCTTCCTCTCCATTTTCCTCTTCCTCTCACTGGTGAGCATTTTTAAAAGCACACGTCATGATATTTATTTAGTTATATATACTGACAGACAATATGAATAACTTTGTATACTGTCAATATTACTTTTATCTGTTATAATAGGTAACTTGTCTTATTTTTAAGGTTACGAATTTCACATTCTAAAAAACCTATTTCTAAATATTCTTTAGATGACCTATAGTGTAATCAATAAGGATAAATTGCGCAAAAAAATTAAGAAAAAAGTGAGTTTTTTTTTTAATTTTATGATACTAAATGAGTCTTGATGTTAGAGTTATAGTATGATAATCTTTTTTTGTTGTTGTTGTTGATGTTTGAACATACTAGAATGGAAATAATATTTGTTTATTCCTTCTTCTATATATAGTAGGAATATTTTTTTGTTTTGTATTTTTTCTTTAAAAGTAGAAAAGAAAAAGTGAAGAAAAATGAGCATGATGTGGACCGTCTAAATTGACCTTATAAGTATTCGAGTACTAGTTGGCTTTTGCAAGATTTTGTATTTGTCATTTTCTCCATTGTACGGGCATTGATGTTGTTGCCTACCAACCATTCACTTCATAACCGTCACCCTCAATTTAAATACACTACGTGTCCCTTTTTGTCAACCTAATGCACCACTAAGATTTGAGACTTGTCTACTTGTCTAACGGCGGATTTGTAGTGGCGGAATTAAAATTTTCAATTGAAGTTTAAAATCTGAAAAACTAAATATACAAAGTAGTTGAAGGAGGCTCGACATCTGCTATATACAATATAAAAATTTATTTTAATCATATATAAATAATGATAATTTCTTACCTCGAACCCCCTACTTGTAAGGTGGCTCCACTACTGCGGATTAGGATATGGTGTGCGGAAATTCAGTAAATTTTATATAAATATTATATTTATATTGAAAAATTTATTAAATACTAAAAAATTTATTGATATGAAAATCTAATCGTAACAAAATAAGTGTTTGGTTCAGTTGTAGAAATGAAACTTGCTTTTAAGTGTTGTACGTCCTCATCCTTAGTGAGGGTTCGATTTTCCTTAGGTTAGAAACAGAGCCAATATTTTGAATTTTAGAATGATGATTTTAAATATTAGTTATTAGTTTCTAAACTTAATAGATTTCTTTATACGGATATATTACTATTTGAGCAAAAGCTTTTGAGTTTGATTTATCCTGTATGGGCATTAAGCTCAACTCCTACTTTGGGCATTTATAATAGAATTGAGATATATAGCTGGAAACTGATAAACTTCAAATCTCGAATCTGTTTCTATACAAAAGTAATGTATTCTATCAATGAGTATATGATGACTAAAAGTATTGTTTCCTAATTTGTTGTTGAAAATGTACTATGCAGGTATCAAGACCAGCCTTATTTAAGAGATCAATGAGGAAATTTAATGTATCATGGTGGGCATATTCTTTTCCTTTAACAGTTATGGCTATGGCATCAACAAAATATGCTCAAGAAATGAAGAATACTGCTTCACACATATTAATGTTGCTTTTATCTGCACTATCAGTCATAGTATCACTTGTCTTAATGATTGGTATGCTTTTAAATGCCTTTCACTTTTACTGCTGTGATTGCTGATGAGTTCAATGCACTTGCATTCGTATTACAAAACGTAAATCAATTGTATAATGTAGTAAGTAACTATTTTCATTATTATTTATTTTCTCCTAATATTAGACAACGTAGTATGTAAAATTAGCAAAGGAATTGTACAAGTTAGGCTGTCGTTGATGATTTTTGTATGTATTTGTGATGATCAAAGATGAAAATAATACCTTAACTGTTCTATTATACGCCTACTTAATTTATTTGGTTTTGGTTTATGTGACGTTTTTCTATTAAATATATTTAACATTTTTATTAACTTTTAATTTTATCATGCATGTGTTTACTTGTTTCTATATTCATAATTTCAAATTCAGTAGATGACAATGTATATATATTTTCACACTTGTATTGAGTTATTATGTCTTTATGTATTTTTTTGAATTAAATTTTAAAGTAATATAAAATACATTGCATCATAAATAAAATATATGAAAAAATATAATTTTATTCATAAATATTACGGATACATATCTGGCTATTTTTTAATTTTTCTCTCTTACTAATATTCGTCTGTGATTCGAGTGACACATTTCTCAAAATGGAATTAAATTTGATCTCCATGAAAGGTTTTGTGAATTTTCTTAAGTTATTTGACTATCCAGCAGCGTTTGACGTGTCTTGATCTCCTTATGAATATGTCAAGATTTTACGGGTCTTAATTTGAGATGCCTCTTTAAATAAACATACAAACCTCTATATTAGTATGAACTAGTATTTAGATTTAAGTATTCTCAAAAAACTCTTAACTGAAATTATACATATCTTGTAGAAAGTCCACGATACTAATTATTAAAAATGTCATATAGAATCCTATAAAAATTTCAATCTTTAAAGTATTACCAACGATTTCCAGAGACTTACCTAGGAGGTAAGTTGAGAGAGGGATGTCAATGCTAGCTCTTATTGAGCATGTATGAGGTGATGTTTAATCGTATCAAATTAAATTATATCACATAAAATAAAAATAAAAAACAAATAAAATAAAATCGAAAAAAAACCCATATAATACTAAGGCAGAATCTGAAGTTAAGATATAGCTTGAACACAGTTGGACTCAACTGAACATTCCTCAAAGTAGCTTGTCTTTTACTGCTCTATTTTTTGTTCTAGTATTACTACTTTTTCTCATTTGGTTGTTACAAGTAGCAAAAAGATGAAAAAAGTAGCCATGCGCACAGTGAAAGCAACAACATTGTGGGGTATAAAAGATTAGGTCTTTGTGTACTTGCCCCTTAGCTTTGATATTTTTTCTTATTTTCAACCATTCCCATTGATAGGTTTACGTAGTGGGAATACGACCACTTGGACCTTTTTACCAATTTTTGACTCGACTCAAGTTATAAAAAAATTTCTAAAGTTATTGGTAGGATGCAGTAGATATAGTTTACAAAAATTATAGTACAAAGTGATTTTAAAGATGAGATTTGAAGAAAAAAGTGGATAGAAGATAGAGAAATTATTTCTGATAGATTATCGGTTAAAAATATATCAAATTCATACATAGAAACAAAAGAATGAGAGGCAAACGCAAAGAGTAAACAACAAATAAGAGGTAATTGAAGCAAAACAAATTATCATGGGTATTAGCGTAATTAAATAGTTAACTAGTATATTTGATTGCAAAATAAATAAAAATAGTACTAGATTTTCGTAAGTATCATAATTTATATGTGATTCTTATCATCTTTATTCATTTTTTTGTAAGGATGGCGAATCGTAAGCTATTTTCCATAAATGATCCTTAGTATAATACAATAACAAGCACTAATAAATAATTAATGTCCAAATTGAAAGTAGATTAATTGTTTCGAAAAGTGACAAATAAATAATTGAGCTGGATATGAGTTGATAAACAATGAGCCCAGGTAAAAAACAAATTTATTCCTTAAAAATATACTCCAGATAAAAAAACGAGAGAAAAAACAAATCTAAAAAAGGGAGAAGGAAATTAGGAGAAAAAAGGACAAAAAGAGAGAAAAGGTAGACAAGGTTTGACGCCGCAATTCAAGGGATTTGTTTATGTGAGTCTATTAGTGGACGACAAAAAATTTTCTAAGTTATCACAAATATTAGATGATAATCAATATCTTATTGTTAAAATTTGAGCAAACATGAGACCATTGAAGTAAGGATGTACTTTCGATTTTTCGGTTTAGTTTTATATTATTCGGTTTAAATTTTAGGTTTGGATTTTGAAAAGGATGAATCTTTGTATAAGGTGGGTCGCGAACTAAAATTAATTTGGTTTTCTCTTTTTGATTTGAGTTTTTTCGATTTGATAATCGATTATGTCAATAATAAAAAACAGAACAAAGTTATATTTGCAATTATAAAAAAAATTATATATACATTATATCAAATTTCTTAAATATACTTTTTAAAATAAATCACAAGTAAAACGTAAAACACAATATTAAAAGTATGTCAATTATAGATGTCCAAACATAAGAAAATAAACTAAATTATAATGAAATAACTAAAAAAAGAACAAAAGTTGTTAACTCCAACTTAATACTAAACACACACACACATCTATATTTTTTATTTTTTTGGTTTTTCGATTTTTATTTTTCAAATCGGAAACCAAACCAAAAACTCAAACAAAGTAAATTATAATTCTAAAAACAAACAAAAAATCAAAAAAACTAATTCAAATTCAAATTTAATTTGATTTTTCGATTTAATGTAAATAGTGCACACACCTAAGTAGAAGTGATTTTTCAAAGGTTGTATAACTTCTTCCTTTTTTAATGTAAAGGACAAAATCTAAATGGTGTCTCAAAAATAAAATATTTCTTTAGATCATAGATACTATTGAATAACAAATACTATATAAAATTTTCCTTTTAGTATTTATGAGTTCAACAAAAAGTATTGTTGCTCTTATAAAATATGCAGAGAGGAAATACTAGAAAAGGGAGATGTATTGTAACTGGTGCACACACCTATGTATTTATGAGTTCAACAAAAACTATTGTAACTGGTGTTTATAAAGATGAAAAATATATATGTTATACTTTTACCAATTAACTTGAAAGACATACTTATTTTGGTTGGTTGATTCAATTAAAGATGAAAGCACAAGAGAGAAAATAAAATCAATGGAATAGAGGAAGTGTAATCCTGCTAGAATTCTATCCATATTTTAAAAACTAAATCTCGAGGTTAGATACCAACCAAAAGGTTAGCATGAGATTATTATATATATTACCATTATTAAACTCAAAATTCAAATAACGATCCAAAATTTTCTCATAGATTAATTGGAAAATTGTATATAATGATAAAGGATTAATTTAAGTTAAATGTTAAGTAACGAGTTTGATTTAACTAATTGTGTCCCATAGCAAATGTTATCAGTCCCTCTCTCCCTGGAATTCTACGTCGCCACTTTCCCCTTCTCGCTCATTTGTCTACTCCCTCGCTTCTCGCTGTTAAAAACAGAACGGGAGAAATTGTGTTTATGTGGATTAAAGCGAGATAAAATAATATTACACAGGTACATACATCTATTTTTCGTTCTTACCCACACTATAATTATACAAAACAAATATGCCTGCCCAATTTTCTTTGTCTTTCTCTTTTCGCTTTATACAAACCAGATTATACAAAATACAATGTATATTTTGTTTGTCTAAAGCGGATGAGAAAGAGGAGGAGAGAGAGAGAGCTTAACGAACAATATGGCTATACAAACGTTTTATTTGATTTTCAATGTATACAAATTCAATTTTATAACATATATACAAACACGTAAAATTGAGTTGATAGGCTGCACACGATTTATACAAAACAAGTTGCGACGGGGGGGACAACAATTGATATAAAAATGAATCTGCCAGCGAAATTATACAAATTTAAAGAAGAGCCAACGATTATACCTCAATTGCTTTTTTTTTTATAAATAAAGTAAACGAAATAGCCTAGCTTCTTGTATACATATGTATAGCAAAATTAGTCATTAGCATGGTCTGCCTACGGAACGTAATTATGCAAATTATAGCTATAAATATACCATATATTATTTTTGTGTTTTGTTATATGTGAAAATTGCCTCTTTTTTTTTATTTCTACGATTGGAAATGACAAAAACAATGAAAGAAAATTTTTGGAACCTCACGTCTCTTCATTTTTGGTTTATGACAATATTTTGTGCTATTTAATGGTGAAATGAGTGATAATATGGGGATATTCAGGTAGATGGTCAGTGATCGGTGAAATGCATTTGATTTCGTCTGTTGTGTGTCAAGTATGTCACGTATATTAAAAATATTTGCATGATTGCTATTATGAGTTATTGAATATATACATACTTGATACAATATAAAAATTAATCAGATGATGTATGTCAAGGTTATGTTCAGTTGTGTTATGGTTTGTTCTAGTAGCGGTAGAGGTAGAGTGATTATTTTTCTATATGGTCATCTAATGATACTAGTATATCCATATATTAATACACATGAGATACAATAGGCCTCATAGATACAATGAATACAATATATTTCAGTTATTTACTTGTCTTGAAGAGTTCGTCGATGTTCATAGAAACTATAGTTCTCTAGATGGGATCGAGTGAAGTAGAGAGGAATAGGAAAAGGAAAGGAAACAGCCCAAATCAAGTGTGAGACCAAGTTGTAGTTAAGCTCAAGGGCGTGTCAAATTTTAAGGGCAAACCTAAAAAATCGTTACTACTAATATTTTGACAAATGTAAACATCTAGGATATATTATGGAATATAGTAGAGAGATTTTGAGTATTTTAATTCATAATGAGTAGTTTCGCGGAAATTTTACTATTTGATTATATTCCTGTACTATTGAGAATAGTTTAAAGGGAAAAAACTCAAATATGTCACTGAACTTTTTAAAAAGGCTCATTTATGCCATTACCATTAAAGAAAAGGCATATAACGGTGGTTCTGCAAAATCATTTTTGATATGTGGCCAATTATAATTCGGTCACGTCATCAAATTTTTTAATTAAAAAATCATATTTCTGAAAAAAATTGGATTAATTTTTTTTAATTTTGTATATTAAATAAATTGATAATGTGATATGTTTAATACCATAAGATCAAATTAAGGGTATTTTGGTATCACTACAAAAAAGGGGCAAATCGCGGTGGTTAAAATTATAAAAAGTAAAAACCCCACAATTTGTTGTTATAGGGGTTTCAACAATTCCCACGGTTAGAGTTGTCACAATTAAGTAGCAGGAGTTTATAGGTAACTCCTTTAATCAACAATTGGGCGTTTGAACCTTGTGATTTCTTTTTCAACAAATAATTTCATTCCATTTTGTGGGGTTTTTAACCCTCCTCTAATAAATTTTAGTACCTCACTTTTTTGGGCTATAACCTCGACAATTGTTTTGGTGAAATTTTTGTATTCAATTTCGTAGAGGTTATAATTTATATAAAATTAAGACTTAATATAAAAGTATATAACTTTAGCTCAGAACTATAATATAAAAAAAAAATTCTTATTTTTTTATAAATTTCGTTGCAAGTCAAATTAGTTCATTCTTCTAAAAATGAGGGTGTATCCCATAATACAAAAGAGCTCGAATCCAAATCAATTAATTAAAGAAAATACTTGTTCAGTGGTTTTACCACCATTTGAGCTTCAAGTTGAGAAAGGCCAGCTGTTATAAAACCTTAAGCATATTATTACGTCTTTAGTTTCTCTATTTATCCAAACTCAGTTAATAAGAAAATAAAAAAAAAATGGACAGATTTGGTGGTGAGGCCAAGATTATACGTTGGAGTGACAATCATCATCCAACTGTGTTGCTGGGAGACCATTTTCTTGCCTATGCTAATCTCTTGGTCAATTTGAATGCCAAATCATGTTATCATAGTTTAAATTTTATGTTTCGACTGAGTAAAAAATTTTCAAAAGCACTTTTAACGAAAGTTATGTTTTCAGCTTTTGAAAAGATATCTTATAACTCAACAATAACTACTATATTTTTTTCCCCTAAAAACACAATAGAGACCACTAACATTTTTGCTCTTGACGATAAGAGTTGGGACTTGTTAGATATCATCGTTTGTAACAAATTATAAAGTCACAGAAAGTAAATGAAGTAATTTCAATCAAAATATTAAAATACGGAAGAAAAATAAATATTAGTAAATAAGTGTGCGACAATTTTGTTCTTTCTTGAATTCTCTTCGTAAAGCAGAAGTTGTGTTTTACCAAACTAGGATAATCTAAATTTGATATTTTTATGAATGTTCAAGATACCTCTTAGGGGATGTAATACTTTATATATACGCATGAATATAGATTTAGGGTTAAGTAGGCTCAAAAATCGTAATTGAAATTGACACACATTATAGAATCTTAACTCAATTTAAACATGCCACAAAATTTCAATAT
The DNA here is from genome assembly GCA_027704765.1 of Solanum habrochaites. NCBI lineage: Eukaryota > Viridiplantae > Streptophyta > Magnoliopsida > Solanales > Solanaceae > Solanum > Solanum habrochaites. Next base: position 62,939,480 of record JAKWJA010002495.1, on the reverse strand, counting down.
CTACCGTCACCACCTAACAATTTTGGTCTTGATATGATAGTGGTCAACTTTCATGTGCACCTTAACTAATGAATTACCACCACGGCACCACCAATTCAAATCTTTGTAAATAGGCTTATGTCTATGTGAAGTAGTAACTTAAACAAAAACTTGTGTATGTATGTAATTCACTTCTCTTACTTTCTACTACTGTTATCAAATCTTGATTAAATATATTTTACGTCTTCAGTTTCTCTACTCCAAACGCTACAAAAACTAAGTAGAAAAAAAAAATGGCATGAATTTGTGGGAAAGGGGAAATTACAAGCGGAGGACAATTATCATCCACTATTGGAGGAAACCATTTCTTTCGTCTATGATAATCACTCGGAGGTTGCCTCCTTTTGGTGACTCGTGAACTCGCATCTTTGTGAAAGTGAGGGGGTGTTTGCTTACCATCAAGCAACTCTCATCGTCAAATATTTACGTTGATGATGGGAATTGAGACTTTATAAAAGGTGTTGGAACACTTAAATATTCATCACTAACTTTTTGCCACTGCCGTAAGAGTTGAGGACTTGTAAATATAATGGCCACCCTAAATAGTAACGGTTGAAACCAAATTTTTTAAAATGATAGAAATAAATTGCAATAACAACACATAAAATAGGAAGAAAACATCCAACTTTATATATATAATATACGTACATATACATGTACACAATATACACCTACCATATACAATTAAGTATATATTTTAGAGGTTATTATAAAATAAAATTGTTAGTTAAATAATTTTTTCAAATGACCGTATGATATAGATTAGTAATCCGGGTCCAAATTTCAATCAATTAAAGGAACAATTTCATCGGAGCTTGAAAGGGGCCATTGGATCATTTTATTCCCCAAGACAATGTTTAGTCCTATCATAAAAATGATAATCAGGAGAAAAACTTTCATGACCCAAATATTTTTACTATTGTACGGTCATTCTAAATATAAATCACTAACATAATGGGAGTTGGTACTTACCAAATTTCGTGGCCACCTTAAATATTTACCACTAACATTTGTTGACAATAAGAGTTGGGACTTGTCAAATTCGTACAATGGCCACCCTAAATAGTTACTCTTTCCAATAAATTTTGAAGTGATCCAAAATAAATAGTTGTCATAAATAATATATGAAGAAATGTATCTTTATTGATAAATAGTGCAGGAATAATTTTGTTTCTCTCTTGATTTAAAGGTTGTTTGTGGCATATTTCTCAAACTAGGATAATTTAGATTTAATTTTTTTATGAATATTTTATGAATTTTAAGAATATCAGAGTACCCATTATATAGGCATGAATTAAGGTTTAGGATTGAGTAAGCTCCAAAAATCCTAATTATAATTGAACATACCATGTAGAATAAGTGGCGGAGCCACCCTATAGTTAAGGGTTTTATCTGAACCTTTTCGGCGGAAAATTATATTATTTGTACATGGTTAAAATATTTTTTAGGTATATATAGTAGATGTCGAATTCCTTCGGCTACTTCGTGCGAACTCCTTCGGCTACTCTGTCCGTCTATTTTTTAAAGAAATTTTGAATCCCTTCTTAAAAATTCTAACTCCACCACTATATAAAATCCCAACTCGAAGTGGAACAATATCGTTAAACCACAACCCATAAAATTTTTCTTTTGAGATTGAGAGTCGTTCAAATTTCTGTGCAACCCTAGCTAAATTAGATCCGCTTTATAAATAGGCTGATATATGTCTGTGTGAAGTAGTAACTTAAACAAAACTTGTTTATGTAATTCACTTCTCTTACTTTCTACTACTGTCATCAAACCTTAATTAACCATATTATTACGTCCTTAGTTTTTCTACTCTAAACTCTACAAAAACTACGTCTAAAAAAATGGATGGATTTGGTGGTGAGAGTGAAATTACACGTCGGAGTGACAATCATCATCCTACTGTTTGGGGAGACCATTTTCTTGCCTATGCTAATCTCTCGGTAAATTTAATTTGAATGCATGCATAGTGCATGTGTTCATGTTTTAATCTGAGTTTATATTTTATGCATCAGCTGAGTTAAAAAAATTAATAAATATGAGATTTGTTATGTTATCTGCGACAATATGCAAAAATAAATATGACCTAATAATATAAACATGTATTGCACTGTGAAACTATAACTCTTCATCAAAATTATGAAAAATTGAATGCTTTTGTTTTCAGTTGAAATTGTTGAAACACTTTGATCATAAGTTTGCAAAATAAATTTTTGGAGCACAAAGAAATTATATGGTCTAAACAAAGTTATTTATTTACGCGTATAGGGAGCCAATGAATGGAAGAGAAGGAACATGCAAGGATCTAAAAGAAGGAGTGAGAAACAATGCTGGTGATTCTCCTCCAAATCTTTGCAAAAACGTGAACTTATAAAACACAATCAATTTGCTTGGAGTGTGTTTCATCCATTTTGAACATGGAGATGAGGAATCATTGAGTGAAATCTATAATGGTAGGAAGAAGGATTGGTGAAAGTCATAACCTTATGCTGTTGCTCTTAAGCTTTCGATTACTTTAGGCAACAAGGTTACTATGTCTCATCTGGTAAGTAATATGTCATCCAATCCAATTAATATTGTGTGACGCTATCTGACTAGATACAATATAAGTTTAAAAACAAAAGAAGCTGTTTTAAAAAATTTTGGTCTCATAACTCGTCTAAAACAGAGTTTTTTTTAGGAAAAAGTTCACCGATGTGACAAGGAAATTATAATAAAGCATTGGTTAATGACACACACGGGTTATTAAGCTTGTACGAGGCAGCACAATTCATAGTACATGATGAAGAAATTTTGGATGAAGCAATTAATTTCAGCACCATCATTTGAATTTATTGTTGCCCCTAAATGATAATTCTTCATTCGATGCAAGTCAGCTATGCCCTATAAAAATCCAATCAACAAAAACATAGCCAGGGTAGCAAAACTAGAAAATAATATGTTTTTACCCAAAGAAGAGAAAATTCATCAGTGATCAAGTGTTGATAAATTTGCAAAAATGGACTTCAATATATTGCAGAAGATTGAATAAAAGGGGAGTTGTGTGATATCACAATGGTAACTAGCTTCCATAATTATTTACAACATTGGTTTTAATTTATTAAAAAAACAAAATACAGATTTTGCGGATGTAACTTACATTTTAGGTGGTGGAAAGAATTGGACTTGGTAAATGAATTATCTTTTGCAAGAGACAGAGTGGTTGAGTTGTACTTTTGGTGTTTGGGTGTGTACTTTGAGCCACAGTATAAGGTTGCCAGGAATATACTAACCAAAGTGTTATATTTCGTTTCAATTACTGATGACATCTATGATACTTATGGAACACTGCATGAACTTACTCTCCTCACAAACGCAATAGAAAGGTATCTTCATTTCAGTTTATTTTCTAAATAAGAATATCATTTTTTCAAGAACATCACGTATATTGTAATTTGTACGTATACAATAGGTGGAACATCGACGCTACAGAAAATCTAACGTCGTATACGAAACTCTATTACACTGCTCTCCTACATTTTTACAATGAAGTAGAGAAAGAGTTGGAAAAGGAGAACAAGTCGTTTCGAGTCAACTTTGCTATTAGTGAGGTAAATTATTATGTGATACATATTATTATTATTTTTAGCAATACATATGACATGCAAGATTAAAAAGTCTTTTAAGGTACGTAATTAATTTCAGATGAAAAAGTTGGTGAGAGCTTATTTTCAAGAGGCAAAATGGTATCATGGGAACACAGTCCCCAAAATGGAGGAGGAGTATATGAAGAATGGCAATCAAAGTAGCACTTATCCCAACTCTAGCTACTGCTGCTTGGTTAGGCCATGGGTGTATGAAGCAACCACCCGAGGGCCTTCGAATGGCTTTTCCAACCTGGACACCCTCCAATTCTTGTTGCTTCCTCTAACATTGCAAGCCAACCCAAGATTGTTAAATGACCCACCCTGAGACTCAACCCAGCACAGTATATGAACCGCGCATTCGCACTACAATTCTCTTTCTCAGAACGTCTCTTATGGTCGAATGGTTGTTGCTCATGTGATCTCAGAGGAGAAATAGAAAGCGGAGATGTAGCTTCAAGTAAATCGAATTGTGTACATGCAAAAATGAACACGATGCCACAAAGAGGAAGAATCTTTACATGGAGAAGGGGAAAACTAGTTGAGAATAATTGGAAGGATTTGAAATCGAGGATTATGCCTAAACCTACAACAGTACCAAGAGTTTGACTCATGCCAATACTTAACCTTTGTAGGACGTCAGAATTCTATTATAAAGATGGAGATGCTTATACTTTTTCCAAAAATAACTTAAAAGACGTCATTTCTATGGTGCTTGTTGATCCCATTGAAGAATAAAAGCAAATTAAAGGGGCAAAAATAAGGGGGAAATTATATCCCACTAAGAAGCTTTTGAATATTCCTCGTCACATTGAATTGGATGTTTTATTTGTTACTCCAATAAGGCAGGTTTTTTTTATTAAAAAACAACCCTGCATGCATGAACTTCTATTTGTTTATTCTATAAAATTATTATATGTAATAAGATATTTCAGTTATGATATATATCAATTTGAAGTTGAGGGCAAGATATCAATGTCTACTTCTAAATTACTTTTATCTTGTGCTTGACTTTTGTCTTTCGTTTTGTTATTGATAAAAAGAAAATGTAGCAGGAAAAAAAATTCATTTGAACTTCCAACTTTTTTTATTAGCTAGAGGAATTTCAAAATAAAAGAAACAAGAAAAATATTTCTTTTAAAAATAAAATTTATTAGGTCTAAGCATGTTCCTCGTTAATAGTTTGGTTAAAAATATCTCTACTGTTTAACTAATTCATGGGATTTTCTAGTTTATTTTTCCTTTTTCAACGTAACAGTTTGTCAGATAACGTATCAATATTAATGTATTCGGGTTGTGAGTTATGTATCCGAATTGTGTAATTAGAAAAAAAAAAGAGAGTATGATGTAATTTACTCTTTACAGTGTGATTTATGTAAGTTATACTTAAAAATTTGGGTCATGAATCCATTAAGGTTTAAGGATAAATATATTGAATTGGATCCTTTTTACATAAATATTTTTACAATCGGGTCCATTTTGTATTGTTTTCTCATTTTTAAAATTGGTTAAAAAAATAGGCAAATCACATAGGTAAGAAGAGAAAACTAATTTCTATCCCATTCTTCATATTAAGTTCCCCCAAAAGTCTCGCTTTGTTTAGTGTTTTTCGGATACATAATATGGAAGCAATACTCTTAAAAAACGGCATTGATTGATACTTATTAAATTATTAAGTTGTTTCTGTATCAGTTAAGCTTAAATAAGAGATTTGTTTATTAAAACAGGAAATTTTCTAATTGACATTCTTACAATCACGCGTACGTTTCTTTCTTCAACCAATCAGGCATATACTTCTAACTAAATTATAATTTTTAAATTTTAAATCGTGAAACCTTCTTCCCGTTCTTTGAAAAACCAATAAAATTAGTTTGATTCAAACAATTCTGAAATGCAATTTTGTGAAGATTCTAAATGAATATTTCCATCTTGTTAAGGCATTCTGGATCATGGGAAAGTGATGTTAAGTACGAGCGATACAGAAGTGATGTGATAGAAGTTGGATATGATATTTCGTTCGTAAATCTTATTTCAGCAATTGCAGCTAAATTGGGTATTGATGAATTGAAAAAAAAAACATCGTGATCAGATACTTTTTGTAGGTAATTCATCTCCATTGTGTATACAAAATGATATGGGGTGAAATTATACATAGAAATGAAGAAACATGAGGTAGGATTCAATATGTATCCACTATGCATTGACACATCAGATAAAAGTGATACAAAATTTTGATGCAACAATAGGTGCAATTGTGTGTGTTGAAGGTGAAAAAAGGAACGCAAACATGTACTTTCTTCCTGAAAGATTCTTAATGCTTATCTTTTAGTAGTACTTTTATGTTTTACTCTAATAATTCTCAATTTTGATATTTTATGAAGTACTTTAAGGTTACTATTTTATGATGCAATTAATTAAAAATGTTATGTTTTCAATTTTGATTACATTTTTTGATTCTTAATGTTTGATAAAGTTAGTTTGATATACATTATTGTGTGTTTGATATTTATTTGTTTGTAAATTTTATATGAGATAGAATAATAGTATCAATAGTTGTGATTTGTGACAAAGTTAAAAGAGATAACATGTAAAAAAGGTATCATATGAAGCAATGATATATCATATACTAATATCTTCTTCTAAAATATTTCTTTAGATCATAGATACTATTGAATAACAAGTACTATATATAATTTTCATTTTAGTATTTATGAGCAACAAAAAGTATTGTTGCTCTTATAAATGAATATGCAGAGAGGAAATACTAGAAAAGGGAGATGTAACTGGTGTTTATAAAGATGAAAAATATATATGTTATACTTTAACCTAATTAACTTGAAAGACATACTTATTTTGTGTTTGTTGATTCAATTAAAGCATGAAAGCACAGGAGAAAATAAAATAATGGTATAGAGGAATTGTAATCCTCTAGAATTCTATCCATATTTTAAAACTAAATCTCGAGTTAGATACCAACCCAAGGTTAGAATGAGGTTATTATTTATTATTACACATCATCTCAACTTCAAAATTCAATCAACCGATCAAAATTTTCTCATAAGATTAATTAGGAAAATTGTATATAATGATAAATTATTAATTTAAATTAAATGTTATAATCACTGTTTGATTTAATTAACTGTGTTCCATAGCAAACTGTTATCAATCGCCTCTCTCCCTGAAATTCTCGCTCACCACTTTTCCTCTCTCGCTTGTTTGTCTCTCCCTCGCCTCTCTCGCTTTATACAAATAGAAATGTATAAATTGTGTTTCTGTTGTATAAAGCGAGAGAAAATAATATATACACATGCAAATACATCTATCTTCATCCTACACACTTATAATTAAACAAAACAAATATTCTTGCCCAATTCTCTTTTGTCTTTCTCTTTCACGCTTTATACAAACACGGATTATACAAAATACAATGTATAATTTATGTTTGTACAAAGCGAGAGAGAGAGAGAGCTAAAGAGCGATATTTGATATACAAATGTTTTATTTCGATTCAATTGTATACAAATTCAAATTTTATACATATATACAAACACGTAAAATTGAGTTGATAGGCTGTCACACGATTTATACAAACGAGAGGCTGACGACAATTTATATAAATGATCTGGCAGCGAAATTATACAAATTTGAAGGGGAGCCAACAAATTATACAATTGTTTTTTTTTGTAAATACGTATAACGAAATAGCCTAGCTTCTTTTATACATATGTATAGCGAAATAGTCATATCATGTCCGCTACGGAACGTAATTATGCAAATTATAGCTATAACATATACATATATTATTTTTGTGTTTGTTATATGTGAAAGTTGCCCTTTTTTTCTGATTTCTATCGATTGGAAAATGACGAAACAATGAAAGAAATTTTTGGAAACCTTCTTCTCTACTTTTTTGGTATGACTATTTTTTGCTATTATAATGGTGAAATGAGTTGTGCTTATGGTGATTCCGGTAGATGGTCTAGTGATGGTGAAATGATTTTATTTAGTCTGTGTCTAATGTATGTCACGTGTATTAAAATTATATGCATGATATGCATATATATGAGTTATGATATATATACATACTTGATACAATATAAAATTAATTATGTATGATGTATGTCAAGTGTATATGTTCCAGTGGTGGTTACGGTTGTCTAATGGCGGTAGAGTGATTATTTTTATGTATGTCATCTAATGTATACTATGTATATCTATATTATATACACATGAGATACATATAGCCTACATAGATACAATGATATACAATATATTTCAAGTTATTTTTAACTTGCTCTTGAAGAGTTCGTCAATGTTCATAGAACTATAGTTTCTAGATGGATCAGAGTGAAGTAGAGAGGAAAAGGAAAAGGAAAAGGAAACAGCCCAAATCAATGTTTGAGACCAATTTGTTAAGCTAATGGGAGTTGTCAAATTTTAAGGCAAACCTAAATAGTTACTACTTATATTTTTAAAAAATTGTAACCATCTAGAGTATATTATGTAAATATAGCTATAATTTTGATTATTTTAATTCATAATTAAAGTTTCGCGAAATTTTACTATTTGATTATATCCCTGTACTATTGAGAATAGTTTAAAGGTAAAAGGCTCAAATATGCCACTGAACTTTTAAAAAATGCTTATTTATGCCATCAGTTATAAGTTTGGCTCATTTATGTCATTACCATTAAAGAAAATGCATATTCATGTCATTATTTTTTAACGGTGGTTCTGCAAAACCATTTTTGACATGTGGCCAATTTTAATTCGACCACGTCATCAAATTTTTTAATAAAAAAATCATATTTATTAAAAAAATTGGATTTTTTTTTATATTAAATAAATTGAAGACGTGACATGTTTAATATCATAAGATCAAATTAAGGACATTTTGGTATCACTACAAAAAAAGGGGCAAATCGTGGTAGTTAAAATTATAAAGTAAAAACCCCACAATTTGTTGTTATGGAGGGGGGTGGGGGGGGGGGGGGGGGGGGGGTTCAACAATTCCCACAGTTAGAGTTGTCACAATTAAGTAGCAGGAGTTTCTAGGTAACCCCTTTAATCAACAATTAGCGGGAGTTTGAACTTCCGTGATTTCTTTTTCAACAAATAATTTTATTCCATTTTGTGGGGTTTTTAACCCTCTAATAAATTTTAGTACCTCACTTTGTTGGGCTATAACCTCGACAACTGTTTTGATGAAATTTTTGTATTCAATTTCGTAGAGGTTATAATTTATAAAAAATTAAGACTTAATATAAAAGTATATATACTTTATATAACTTTAGCTCAGAATTATAATATACAAAAAAAAATTCTTATTTTTTCTAAATTACGTTGCAAGTCAAATTAGTTCATTCTTCTAAAAATGAGGGTGTATCCCATAGTACAAAAGAGCTTGAGTCCAAATCAATTAATTAAAGAAAATACTTGTTCAGTGGTTTTCCCACCATTTGAGCTTCAAGTTGAGAAAGGCCAGATGTTATAAAACCTTAAGCATATTATTACGTCTTTAGTTTCTCTATTAATCCAAACTCAGTTAATAAGAAAATTTAAAAAAAAATGGACAGATTTGGTGGTGAGGCTAAGATTATAAGTTGGAGTGACAATCATCATCCGTTGTTGGGAGACCATTTTCTTGCCTATGCTAATCTCTTGGTCAATTTGAATGTCAAATTATGTTATCATAGTTTAAATTTTATGTTTCGATTGAGTAAAAAAAAAATTAAAAGTACTTTTGGAGAAAGTTATGTTTTCAGCTTTTGAGAAGATATTTTACAACTCAACAATAACTACTGTATTTTTTTCCCCCAAAAACACAATAGAGACCACTAACATTTTTGCTCTTGACGATAAGAGTTGGGTAGATATAATGGCCACCCTAAATAGTGTCATCGTTTGTAACAAATTCTAAAGTTATAGAAAATAAATTTCAATCACAAATAAAATATGAATAAACATAATTTTATTAGTAAATAGTGTGGGTACAATTTTGTTCCTTTCTTGATTCTTCTAACCTAAGAAATTTGTGTATTTATCAAACTAGGATGATCTAAATTTTGATGTTTTTATCAATGTTCAAGATGCCTTTTAGGGGATGTAATACTCTATATATAGGCGTGTGAATAAGATTAAGGTTAAGTGGCTCAAAATCGTAATTGAAATGAACACACCTTATATAGAATCTCAACTCAAATTTAAATATGGCCAACAAAAATTTCAAATCTACCGTCACACCTAACAATTTGGTTTGATGATGAGAGTGGTCAAATTTCATGTGAGCCTTTACAAGGACTTACCCCGGCACCACCAATTCAAATCTTTGGAAATAGGCTTAGTCTATGTGAGTAGTAACTACACAAAACCGTGTATGACGTTAATTCACTTCATTGTACTTTCTACTATTGTTATAAGATCTGATAAACAATTAATTTACGTCTTCCAGTTTCTCTACTCCAAACTCTACAACAACAAGTAGGAAAAAAATGGATGAATTTGTGGTGAGAGGGACCACCAATTCAAATCTTTGTAAATAGGCTTATGTCTATGTGAAGTAGTAACTTAAACAAAAACTTGTGTATGTACGTAATTCACTTCTCTTACTTTCTACTACTGTTATCAAACCTTGATTAATCATATTTTACGTCTTCAGTTTCTCCACTCCAAACTCTACAAAAACTAAGTAGAAAAAATTGATGAATTTTGTGGTAAGAGGGACCACCAATTCAAATCTTTGTAAATAGGCTTATGTCTATGTGAAGTAGTAACTTAAACAAAAACTTGTGTATGTACGGAATTCACTTCTGAAGTAGTAACTTAAACAAAAACTTGTGTATGTACGGAATTCACTTCTCTTACTTTCTACTACTGTTACCAATCCTTGATTAAACATATGTTACGTCTTCAGTTTCTTTACTCCAAACTCTACAAAAACTAAGTAGAAAAAATGGATGAATTTGGTGGTGAGAGGGACCACCAATTCAAATCTTTGTAAATAGGCTTATGTCTATGTGAAGTAGTAACTTAAACAAAAACTTGTGTATTTACGGAATTCACTGCTAAGTCGTAAAACCTTAAGCAAAAAACTTGTGTTATGTTATTTTGGTTATTCCTTCTCTTACTTTCTACTACTGTTATCAAACCTTGATTAACCATATTATTACGTCTTTAGTTTCTCCACTCCAAACTCTACAACAACTAAGTTGAGAAAATGGATGAATTTGGTGGTGAGAGGGAAATTACAAGTCGGAGTGAGAATTATCATCCGACTAATTGGGGGAAACCATTTTCTTTGTCTATGCTAATCTCTCGGTTGCTCCTTTGGTGACTCGAACTCGCAATCTTTAGGTTGAAAGTGAGGGGTGCTTACCATCCAAGCAACTCTCTCTCGTCACATATTTACTGTTGATGATGGGAATTGAGACTTTATCAAATTTGTTGGCCACCTTAAATATTCATCACTAACATTTTTGCACTTGACGATAAGAGTTGAGACTTGTCAAATATAATGGCCACCCTAAATAGTCACGGCTTGCAACAAATTTTAAAATGATAGAAATAATTGCAATCACAAATAAAATATAAAGAAATACATTTTTTATATATAATATACAGACATATACATGTACACAATATACACCTACCATGTACAATTAAGTATATATTTTAGAGGTTATGATAAAATAAAATTGGTAATTTAATAATTTTTTCAAATGACCGTATGCTATAGATTAGTAATCCGAGTCCAAATTTCAATCAATTTAAGAAACAATTTTATTCCCCAAGACAATGATTAGTGTGAGGTCCATCCCCATTTACCAAACTTTGAATATCTTTGTGGCAATTTCAAGTTTGGTAGAGTTGGTAATCTACAAAGAAGAAAAACTTTGTTTTGTGCCAATGTCAAAGTGTGTAGAGTTGGTAATCTACACCAACAAGAAGGAAAAACTTGTTTTGTGCCCAATTTCAAAGTTGGAGCGTAGTAAGGCTATGAAGAAGACAAAAAAATGTTTTTTCTGCTATAGCACATTTGGAGGGTAAGTGTAGTTGTTCTATATAAAGGGAGAGAGAGAGGAGAATTCTTCATTCTAAGTTACACCAAAAAGAATTACAAAGAGACGAGAAAAGAACGAGTGAGGCATCACAGAGGAAAATTAATATGTGAGGAAAAATAGAGAGTGTGAGCGATATTGTGGTGAGGTGGAAAAATCAAAAGAGTGTATTTCTTTGATGGTATGGTCTTTGGAGTTTGTACTCAGACATACAAGTGTAAAAATCCTACTTATAGTGATTCGTTGCTCTTTCAGGTGGTCGTGGTTTTTCCCTTATTTCGGCGGGTGTCACACGGAAAATCTTTCGGTGTCATATTTTCTTTATTTCGTTGATTAACCGTATGTTGTGTTCCATATTTGTTGCCTTATACCAGCAATATTTATTTATGTTACGGATTTATCCCAACAATTGGTATCAGAAAGCACAGGTTCTGCTCATTTACAGAAATATTTTTTGCAGCATTATTGTACTATAATCAATAAAAAAATGTCTGGAGTAAAGTACGATCCGGTGTGTAGCAAAATTCAATGGTGATAGTGTGGTTTTCAACGTGGCGGAGAGAAGGATGAAAGACTTGCTCATCCAAAGGGTTTGCACAAGGCACTAGGCGCGCAATCCAAAACGCCCGAATCCATTGAAACTTGAGGAGTGGGAAGAAATGGAATGAAAGGCTGCTAGTGCAATCAGATTGCACGTAACGATGATGTAGTAATAACCATCATCGATGAAGAGAGTGCATGTAGCATTTGGACAAAGTTAGAAATCTATACATGTCCAACCGCTGACAAATAAAGTGTACCTAAAGAAGCAGTATTATGCGCTGCAATATGAGTTGAAAGGTACAATTGTTTGTCTCATTTAAATGTACTTATGGACTATTCACGCAGCTAGCAACCTCGGAGTAAAGATCGAGGACTGAGTAAAGCCATAGTTGCTCCTTAACTCGTTGCCATCTTCCACGATACTTTACTCAACAACCATGTTACGATGGTTAAGGGAATCTATTGAGTGGAAGGCTGTCACATCAGCCCTTTTGCTGACGAGAAGATGAGAAACTGGCCTGAAATGAAAAAATTTTTCACGGACAGGCTATCATCACGGAGTAGAGGCCGAAGTAGAAGTAGAAAGAAGTTACCAAATGAGCCCTCAATAACAATGGTAATAGGAGCTTCGTGGAAAGTCCAAGGCCAATCAAAATCAAAGGCCAGAAATTGTACAAATTTGCGATCAACCAGGACACTTAAAAAGAGATGTCCAAAATCGAAAAAGGGGCAAAGGGAAAGCAGCGGCAGAGAATGATGACAACACAGTTCCATGGTGCAAAATAATGACGATGTTGTTTCCTCATAAATGAGGAAGAGAAATGCAGACTTGGCAAGGTATAGAGTCGGGAAGGGTGGGTCGACACAGCAGCATTTATCATGCCACACCGGTAGAATCTTTTTTGCAGATATGTAGCCGGTGGGTTGATTATGGCATGTGAAAATGGGGTAACACAGTTAAATCAAAGATGCGGGGATCGGAGACATTTGCTTTAAAAAACAAATGTGGGATGCACATTGTGTTGAAGATGGCGCCACGTACCTGATTTGCGGACTTTGATGAACTTGTTCGGGGAATTGCTTTGGACCAAGATGGTATGAGAAACTACTTTGCAAAATAAAAAATGGGAGGGACTCACCAAAGGGGGCATGGTGATGATTGCAAAAGGAGTTGCTCATGGCACGTTATACAGGACAAATGCAGAAATATGCCAAAGGGATTTAAATGCGGATCACGAAGAACAATTCTGCGATTTATGCTTAAAAGAATGGGTCATTCCATATTGGCGAGAAAGGATTGCAATTTCTTTCCAAAAAGTCACGCATCTCTTTTTGTAACAGGTTACAACGATTAAAACCCTGTAACTACTGATTATTTGTAAACAGCCATAAGTATATTAAAGACATCATCTTGAAAGAAAGTCTCGAAGCTACTTGATTTGGTTATATTCTGATGTTTGTGGTCCAATGGAGATATGAATCGATAGGGAGGCGGTAATAAATACTTTGTCTTTATTGATGACATCTCGAAAATTGTGGGTGTATAGCTTGAGAAACCAAAGATCAGTGTTTCAAGTATTTCAAAAGTTTCATGCGTCAGATGTATAGAAGAGAGACAGGTCTCTGAAAGCTAAAATCTCTAGAACCGAAAAAATGGAGGTGAGTACACTTCAATGAGAATTGAAGAGTATTGTTCAAACCATGGAATCAAGAAATGGAAAAGACAGTTCCTGGTGGAACCCACAAACACTGGTGTAGCTGATGAGAATGAATCGCACCATTGTTGAGAAGGTTGAGAAGCATGCTCAGAATGGCCTAATATTACCCAAGACATTCTGGGGGGAAGGCAGTTTAGGGACAGCGGTTATCTTATCCATCGGAGTGCCCTCAGTTCATTGGAGTTGGACATTCCGGCGAGAGTTATTAGAGTTTTGGACCAACAAAGAGTTGTCTTACTCGCACCTAAAGCCGTGTTCGGTGTGCCAAAGCTTTGCAATGTACGAAGGAGCAAAGAACCAAGCTAGATGATAAATCAGTTCCGTGCATATTCATCGGATATGGAGATGAAGAGGTTCGGGTACAGGACTATGGGATCTTGTTGTAGAAGAGATCATCAGAAAGTAGAGATGTAATCTTCGAGAAAAGTGAAGTTGGAATGCTGATGATCTATCCGGAGAAGGGCCAAGAAAAAGAATGGTTATGTTCTAATTTGTTACCATTCCTGCTTTCTTCTAACCACCATAAGGCATAAAGTATGATCTGTGAAGTGCGGAGCATGAAGAGGAAAACCTGATGGATTGTGAAGCCAGGGGGGGAGCAGCAACTTGGTGATAATACGAGGCCAATGGAGATACCCAGAAGAAGAACAATTCTCACCTCTGAGGAGATCAGAAAGACAAAGGGTAGATTAGATAGATAAACCAAAATACCCTTCCCAGAGTATGTCCTTACAAGATGGAAGGTGAGCCAGAAAGTCTTAAGGAGGTTGTTGTCTCACCAGAAAAAGAGCCACATGATGAAAGCCATGACGAAGAATGAGATGGATCTCTACAGAAAAAAATGGACATACCAGCTAGTTGAAATTCCAAAAGGAAAAAGGACCACTTAAGTGCAAGGGGGGTCTTTAAACTCAAGAAAGATGGAAATGGCCAGTGGTGAGGTAACAAAGCTCGTCGATGGTTGTAAAAGGCTTAGAACAAAGAAAGGTATTGATGTTGATGAAATTTGTTTCACCTCTGGGTTGTCAAAATGACTTCTATTCGAACTATGTTTGAGCATAGCAGTAGTGAGCTCTTGAGTGAGAGCAACAGCAATTGACTGTGCAATGAAAACTCATTTCTCACGGAGATTTGGAAGAAGAGATTTTATATGGAGCAACCAGAGGGTGTGAAGTATTGGCCAAGAAACACATTGGTGTGCAAATTGAATAAGAGCTTTATGGTTTTGAAACATGAAACAGGCCCCAAGGAATGGTACAAAAAGTTTGACTCTTTTCATGAAAAATTCAAACGTACACAAAGACCTATTCTGTCCATATGTGTATTATACTTAAAGATTTCTGACAAACAAATTTATTATTTTGTTTGGCGTTTATGGGATGACATTTAATTGAGGACAAGACAAAGAGCTGATTGCCAAAGTTGAAAGAAAAGCATTCCGTCCAAAGTATTTGACATGGAAAAAAGTGGGCCCAGCACAAACAATTCTAGGATGAGCTTGTTCGAGAAGAACAAAAAGAAAGTTGTGGCTATCTCAAGAGAAGACATTGAACGTGGTTGTACTAGAACGCTTCAACATGAAGGTGCTAAACCTGTAGCACGCTCTTGACGAGTAATTGAAGTGAGCAAGCAGTGTGTCCTACAACAAAAGAGGAGAAGATGAAATGGCTAAAGTCCTTATTCTTAGAAGTGGGGAGTTTGATGTATGCGATGGTGTGTACACAGGACCGGATAATGCTCATGCAGTTGGTTTTGTTGTTGCAGATTCCTTGACAAATCTGGAAAAGAAAACTGGGAGGCAGTAAGTTGTAAGTAAAGGGGATACTTAGGTATCTAGAGTACCCAGAGATAAGCGATTGACTTGGTTTTAAAGGTTCTGATCCAATCCTTGAAGGCTTACTGATGTGATATGGCAGGATGGTGCCCTCATAATAGAAAAATCCAATACTGGATATTTGTTTACATTTTCAGGGGGAGGGAGGGAGCATTCATGGCAGTCAAAGTTGCCAGAAGTGTGTCGCACTCTCTAAAAATGAGGCAGAATTATATGTGCTACTCAAGCTGGCAAAGAGATGGGTTTATGCTGAAACGATTTCCAAGAACTTGGATTGCATCAGAAGGAGTCTGTGTCTATGGTGACAGTCAGAGTGCAATAGACTGAGCAAAGCAAGAACACCATGTACCAATGCAAGAAGAAGCATATGACGGGGAGATATCAATGGATTCGTGCAAAAGCTAGAGGAAGGATCTATGCAGTCTGAAAATCCCTTATAGTGGAAACCTTCAGATATGCTGGACCAAGGTGGGTTATCAAAGAGACAAGTTTGAACTATGCAAAGAACTTGTCGCATGGATCAAGCTAGAAACATGGAGCTACCCTTCAGGGGTGAAGGGTCGGGGGGGGAGATTGTGAGGTCCATCCCCATTTACCAACTTTGAATTCTGTGTGCAATTTCAAAGTTTGGTTAGAGTTGGGCATCTACAAGAAGAAAGAAAAACTTGTTTGGCCAATTCAAAGTGTGTTTAGAGTGGTAACTACAAAGAGGAAAACTTGTTTTGGCAATTTCAAAGTTGGTAGAGTAGGTAAAGCTATTTGAAGAAGAAAAAAAAGTTTGTCTGTGTCAGCACATTTGGAGGGGTAGTGTATTTGTTCTCTATTAAAAGGAGGAGAAATTCTTCATTCAAGTTTTACACCAAAAAGGTTACAAAGGAGAGAAGAAGGTGAGCATCACGAGGAAAATAATCTGTGAGGAAAAAATAGAAGAGTGTGAGCGATATGGATGGGTGAGGGAACCTCCCAAAACACGAGTGTTATTTCTTTTGAATGCCCCCGCCGTAGTGGTTTTGGGTTTTACTCGACATTACAAGGTGTAAAATCCTTACTATATAGTGATATTCGTGCTCCTTTCGGTCGTGTTTTTCCCTTATTTAGGAGGGTTTCCAGTAAAATCTTGGTGTCAGATTTCTCTTTATTCTCGTGGATTAACCGTAGGTTGTGTTCACAGTTTGTTGCCTTTATGACCGCAAATATTATTGCTGTACGGATTTATTCCCAACAATTAGTCCTATCATAAAAATGATAATTCGGAGAAAAACTTTCATGACCCAAATATTTTTACTATTGTAATGTCATTCTAAATATAAATCACTAACTTAATGGGAGTTGGTAGTTACCAAATTTCTTGGCCACCTTAAATATTTACCACTAACATTTGTTGACAATAAGAGTTGGACTTGGCAAATTTGTACAATGGCCGCCCTAAATAGTTACTCTTTCCAATAAATTTTGAAGTGATCCAAAATCAATTGTTGTCATAAATAATATATGAAGAAACGTATCTTTATTGATAAATAGTGCGGGAACAATTTTGTTTTTCTCTTGATTTAAAGGTCGTTTGTGGCGTATATTTTAAATTAGGATGATGTAGATTTAATCTTTTTATAAAAACTTTATGAATTTTTAGAATATTAGAGTATCCATTATATAGGCATGAATTACGGTTTAGGATTGAGTAGGCTCCAAAAATCCTATTTAGAATTGAACACACTATGTAGAATAAGTGGCGGAGCCACCCTATAGTTAAGGGGTTTATCCGAGAACCTTCTTCGACGGAAAATTATATTATTTGTACATGGTTAAAATATTTTTTTAGATATATATAGTAGATGTCGAATTCTTTCGGCTACTTCGTGCAAACTCCTTTGGCTACTTTGTGCGTCGATTTTTTATAGAAATTTGGAACCCCTTTTTCAAAATTCTGACTCCATCACTATGTATAATGTCAACTCGAATTGAACACATTTTGTAAACCCACAAACCACTAACATTTTTGCTTTTGATGATGAGAGTAGTCGAATTTCATGAGCACCCTATCTAAATTAGATCTTTCCTCATTTTTTTCTTCCCAACTCCACACTACCCTTCACCTCAACATATCGACTCCTCTAACCGACTGCTCCCCCTATTTTCTCTTTTATAAATAGCGGATCTATTCTGTGTGAATTAGTAACATAAACAAAACTTGTTTATGTAATTCAGTTCTCTTACTTTCTACTACTGTTATCAAATCTTAATTAACCATATTATTACGTTCTTAGTTATTCTACTCTAAACTCTACAAAAACTGCGTCTAAAAAAATGGATGGATTTGGTGGTGAGAGTGAAATTACACGTCGGAGTGATAATCATCATCCTACTGTTTGGGGAGACCATTTTCTTGCCTATGCTAATCTCTCGGTAAATTTAATGTGAAATCCAGCATAGTGCATGTGTTAATGTTTTAATCTGGAGTTATATTTTTATGCGTCAACTGAGTAAAAAAAATAATAAATATGAGATGTGTTATGGTAGTCTGCGACAATATGCAAAAATAAATATGACCTAATAATATAAACATGTATTGCACTGTGAAACTATAACTCTTCATCAAAATTATGAAAAATTGAATGCTTTTGTTTTCAGTTGAAACACTCTTGATCCATAAGTTTGCAAATAAATTTTGGAGCACAAAGAAATATATGTCTAAAAAACGTTATTTATTTACGCGTATAGGGAGCCAATGAATGGGAAGAGAAGGAACATAAGGATCTAAAAGAAGGAATGAGAAAAATGCTGGTGATTTCTCCTTCCAAATCTTTGCAAAAACTTGAACTTATAAACACAATCCAATTGCTTGGCGTATACCATTGTGAACATGAGATGGAGGGAAATCATTGAGTGAAATCTATAAGGTTATTGAAAGAATGGGAATTTTTAACCAAACTAAGCCATTATATAAAATAATTACCAAAGTAATAATTTTTCTCTAAAAAAAATTTTACAAAACTAGTATAAACGTATTTCACGGTAACATTTGTTTTTTTAGGGTATATTTATTTAAACAAGACTAACGCCTTAGTATTGATATACGTTACTACAAGTTAAAGTTTAACTCCTAACGTTATTTTCATGTAAGTTGTTACTCCTAAAAAACGTTGACTATGAGAACGTTTTAGGGAGTTAAATACGTTACTGTACGTACCGTATTCAATTCTGCGCCATCAATTTTTAAAAACTAAAATGATATCCTAAAACGTACTGTGAAATACGGTTGAACTAGTTTGTAAAATATTAAGAAACACAGATATTTTGGTGTAAATGACTTTATATAATGACTTAGTTTGGTTAAAACCTCTGAAGAATGGATTGGTGAAAGTCATAACCTTCATGCTGTTGCTCTAAGCTTTCGATTACTTAGGCAACAAGGTTACTATGTCTCATCTGGTAAGTAATATGTCATCCAATCCAATTAATATTGTGTGACGCTATCTGACTAGATACAATATAAGTTTAAAAACAAAAGAAGCTTTTAACACTTTTGGTCTAAAACAGATGTTTTTAGGAAGTTCACCGATGACCAAGGAAATTATAATAAAGCATTGGTTAATGACACACACGGGTTATTAAGCTTGTACGAGGCAGCACAATTCATAGTACATGATGAAGAAATTTTGGATGAAGCAATTAATTTCAGCACCACTCATTTGAATTTATTGTTGCCTAAATTGAGTAATTCTCTATCGATGCAAGTCAGCTATGCCCTAAAATATCCAATCAACAAAACTATAGCCAGGGTAGCAACTAGAAAATACATATTGTTTTACCAAGAAGAGAAATCATCATGTGATCAAGTGTTGATAAATTTTGCAAAATTGGACTTCAATATATTGCAGAAGATGCATAAAAGGGAGTTGTGTGATATCACAAGGTAACTAGCTTCAATAATATTACAACATTGTTTTATTAAAAACAAATACAGATTTTGAGATTTAACTTTACATTTTAGGTGGTGGAAAGAATTGGACTTGGTAAATGAATTATCTTTTGCAAGAGACAGAGTGGTTGAGTTGTACTTTTGGTGTTTGGGTGTGTACTTTGAGCCACAGTATAAGGTTGCCAGGAATATACTAACCAAAGTGTTATATTTCGTTTCAATTACTGATGACATCTATGATACTTATGGAACACTGCATGACCTTACTCCCCAAAACGCAATAGAAAGGTATCTTTCATCAGTTTATTTTTCTAAATAAGAATATCATTTTGTCAAGAACATCACGTATATTGTAATTTGTACGTATACAATAGGTGGAACATCGACGCTACAGAAAATCTAACGTCGTATACGAAACTCTATTACACTGCTCTCCTACATTTTTACAATGAAGTAGAGAAAGAGTTGGAAAAGGAGAACAAGTCGTTTCGAGTCAACTTTGCTATTAGTGAGGTAAATTATTATGTGATACATATTATTATTATTTTTAGCAATACATATGACATGCAAGATTAAAAAGTCTTTTAAGGTACGTAATTAATTTCAGATGAAAAAGTTGGTGAGAGCTTATTTTCAAGAGGCAAAATGGTATCATGGGAACACAGTCCCCAAAATGGAGGAGGAGTATATGAAGAATGGAATTCAAAGTAGCACTATCCCAACTCTAGCTACTGCTTCTTGGTTAGGCATGGGTGATGAAGCAACCAAAGAGGCATTCGAATGGATTACAACTGAACCTCCAATTCTTGTTGCTTCCTCTAACATTGCAAGATTGTTAAATGATATTGTATCACATGAGGTATATGATTATTCGCTCAATTCTTTTTCGTAACGTCTCTTCATGTCTAATGGTTGTTGCTCATGTGATTCTCAGAGAGAAATAGAAAGAGGAGATGTAGCTTCAAGTATCGATTGTTACATGAATGAACACGATGCCACAAAGGAAGAATCTTACATGGAGATAAGGAAAATAGTTGAGAATAATTGGAAGGATTTGAATAGAGGATGCCTAAAACCTACAACAGTACCAAGAGTTTTGCTCATGCCAATACTTAACCTTTGTAGGACGTCAGAATTCTATTATAAAGATGGAGATGCTTATACTTTTTCCAAAAATAACTTAAAAGACGTCATTTCTATGGTGCTTGTTGATCCCATTGAAGAATAAAAGCAAATTAAAGGGGCAAAATAAGGAAATTATTATCCACTAGAATGCTTATATTCCTTTCACACTTAATTGTGGATGTTTATTTGTTACTCCAATAAGCAGGTTTTTTAAACAACACTGCATGCATGCAACTTCTATTTTGTTCTTCTATAAATTATTATATGTAATAAGATATTTCAGTTATGATTATATATCACTTTGAAGTTGAGCAATATATCAATGTCTCTCTAAATACTTTTATCTTGTGCATTTACTTTATAGTCTTTCGTTTGTTATTGATAAAAAGAAATGTAGCAGGAAAAAAATAATTTAACTTCCACCTTTTTATAAGCTAGAGGAATTTCAAAATAAAAGAAACAAGAAAAATATTTCTTTTAAAAATAAAATTTATTAGGTCTAAGCATGTTCCTCGTTAATAGTTTGGTTAAAAATGTCTCTATTGTTTAACAATAAGAAATTATTGTAATTAGAAAAAAAAACTTGGAATATGATATAATTTATTCCTTACACTATGATTTATGTAAGTTATACTTAAAAATTTGGGTCATGAATCCATTAAGGCTAAGGATAAACATATTGAATTGGATCCATTTTAAATTAATAGTTTTACAATCGGGTCCATTTTGTATATTTTGTGATGTACCAAATAGACCCAACAACACTGAATTGGCCCAATATGAGCTAGTTTATATGAGGCAGTATTTAATGGGATAGTTACCAATTATATACTATTTATTTGATCATCTAATTTACCAAATATGACTAAGTATACTCTACATAAATATTTGGTTGTATATGTTGTGTATACATATGTGTAGGTATGTATATGTATAGATATAAAATTGTGTATAATATATGTATATTTGTATCAAACATACATTACCTATTCATTGTGTACGTATTTGATAAATTAGATGACCCAAAGATATTGAATTGTTGCTCTTTGTCATTGTTTAGTGTCGTTCTATAATGTTTGCCTCTCAGGACAAATACCTTTTTTGTAGGGCATTAATTTATATTTTCGTATTATAATAATATTCCACGAGTTATGCCCCAGTAAACATAAGTTCAATTAACTCATTTAAAAGACAAAGCGTGCACTTGAATGCTTAAAATAACCCCAACATGAGACATCAAGAAGAAGGAATTACAAACCTTGCAATTAAACTTTCGAATTTTCAATTTCAAACATCTAACTCAATAAGTAGATTAGATAGTTTTGGTCAACTGTAAAAATGTTAGAAAAATATGACATTATCTGAGCAGGTTAAGTAAAGGCAATGATCAATTAATATTCAGTTTTCCTACCAAATATATCTTTTTACTGACTACTGTGAAAAAATATACTATATAATATAATAAAGACAGATAGATACTAGTAGTCAAGAGTAATGCAAGTGGATGTTTGTTTTTGTTAAATTTTTCATTTATTACTTTCCTCCAAGTTAGTTAGGTTTAGAGTTGAGATAGCCCAACAAAAAGCATTTGAATTTTATTTTTTTTTTAAAATTTGTATGAAGTAAAAAGTCCCAACGTGACACTCATTCCTCTCCTAACACCCT
This sequence comes from Solanum habrochaites, assembly GCA_027704765.1. Taxonomy (NCBI): domain Eukaryota; kingdom Viridiplantae; phylum Streptophyta; class Magnoliopsida; order Solanales; family Solanaceae; genus Solanum; species Solanum habrochaites. The sequence goes on along the minus strand of JAKWJA010002495.1, from coordinate 62,916,951 downwards.
TGAAATTTTTATATAGTATTGTTTTTATATAAATTCATTAAATCTTAACGACATCCTTCATGTACTTTATGACTCGTCATTTTCAGTGAGATTTAATAAATTGTTAACAGATCTTTCTCATTTTTTCCTAACAGCTGTGCTCTACCCGCCTTAGCAATTGGTTATGTCCCATCATTCATTGTTTTTAATCTTTGCATACCGACAAGGAAAAACAAAATTTACCGTACGTAAACTTTATTACTATCTTGTGAAGTTAGAGAGATTGTTGATCGGTGAATGAGTAATTTATGAATAATGAATTTTATTTACTGAATATGTGAAATGCGTTGGAAAATTGAGACTGTTAATTACAGAGTTGTTTGGTACTACTCTGTTACAGCAAATACAGCTTTCCAGGTCTATTTCAGATAAAGCTGTCATTGTACTGGTATTTCTAACTGTGGTCCAAATCTCATCAACCCAGCACCAGTTTTGTTTACCTGATTCATGGCTCAATTTACTTACTCTTTCAACAGGACAATCCATTGAGCTTACTGTTTGTAATATCGTAGATTCTGAATTCCATATGTCTTGATCAAGAATGCTTGTTGGTGAACTCGTCACGAGATCTTGAATTATCGTAGAATTTGACTCAAGAAATGGATGTTTGAGAAGTTGTTTAGCTGTCCATCTTTCTTTACAATCTCTTCTCAAGCATTTGTTTAAAAAATCCCTTGCTTGTGAAGAGAGGAATTTTGGGATTTCAGGGGATTGCTCTGAAAATGCTATTTTGTAAAGCAATGAAGCTGCGTTTGTCACATTATTCCATGGCGATCCACCAGTAGCCATTTCAATAATTGTACATCCCAATCCCCAAATATCTGCTGCACACCCCTGTTCTTCCCCACGCGCCACCTCCGGTGCCATGAACATCGGCGTTCCTCCAATTGCCTCTGCGTTATCCGCCGGATGAATCCACCTGGCACATCCAAAATCAGCAATTTTGGCACCGGTTTCACCTAATAAAATGTTTTGCCCCTTTATGTCACAGTGTGCTATGCCTCTTGAATGTAAGTAGTCTAATCCTTGTACAATTTGCTTCGTATAATACCCGATCAACGAGGTGTTCATCGGCCCACTCGTTTTCGAATTCATGGAAAGTTGTACGTCCGGCATATACTCCATCCTAATATTAAACATGAGTCTATCCTTCTCTTTGGTAACATCATACCCCTTGTACCTAACTACATAAGGGGAGCTCAACTGGGACAGAATTTTCTGCTCCTTTTGTATAAATCGCCTTTGATACTCACTGATTAAACGAGCAAAAACCTCATCGGAGAGAAACAGTGATCCTTCGCAACGGAGGACGCAAGCGACGAGCCGTGGGCCTATGGTTATGGCTCGTTGATCCAATCCATTTATGAAGAAGAAGATTGGTAGAAAGTGTAAGAATTTTAGAGAGAGTTGTGTTTTTGGTTTGTTTTGAAAAAATGCCACTTTGATTTGGGTATATATATATATATATATAATAAGGTGAATGTGCAAAGACTCCAAATTAGTTGGGTAGAGCTTAGGTGGCCTCACTTTTTGTCTTTAAAAGGTTGACGATTGCTTTAACGGAAATTCAGAACGTGGCTTAATGCTTGTGGCCATACGGCAGCTTGAGTAGTTTGGAGGACTACAATTACTTCACCGATTGGCATATAAGAGATTTAAGTAATCGATCACTATTTAAAATTATTACTATATTTCATTTGAATACCTCAATTAAAAACTTCAAACTATTTAACATTTACACTGACAATATAATAATTAAAAACAAATAGATGTTACTAGGCATGATTTGATAGATATAATGACTTTAAAGATTAAATTTGGGAGTTAGGGGAAGTGTTTGGTAAGTATCATTTCATAAGAGTAGTTTGAACCACCATCTACTAAATTCTTTCCATTTTTTGATATATAGGGCATTGAATTCAACAGAAATAAAACAATCAAATATATAATATTTTTCCTGAATACTATAGTCTTTCAATAACAAAGAGATTTCAAAGGTTAAAAAGTGGTTAGCTAAGGATTAATTAATTTATTGAATGGAAATATTTGGTGAAAATGTTGGTGAGAGCAACATAAAATTTCTTTCTCATCATGCTAAAGTAAGAATCATACTTGGAATCCTTGAAGTTTAAACAATCCTCACAACAATGACTAAAGTGACCTATTACAAGTAGTGCTTCTAAACTTATAAATCAAGTCTCTTATAATCCTCCAATGTGACAAATTAGTTTTTAAATTTCCACAAGATTCCATTAGATGCCGACTTTTTAACTTTTTTACTAGAAACAAATTTGTACTTGAACATCTCTTTTTCTAAAAAATAAAATAAAAAATAAATGTGATATGTTTACTTATATGAGAAGCATAGCATCTATACGTTATTGTAATCACCTTTGTCCAAAAAGAATCTACAGATTAAATGTCATGTCCAACTGGTTATACATTAAGGAAGTTGGCTACTTTAGATAACCAAATTAAGAATGTAATCCCTGTGTTTCATTTTACTTGATTCATTTATTTAAAAATAATAACAACAAAAAAAAGATTTAAAATCAGGTTTATCTAATACTAAATAGCTACATAAAATAGTAATAGTCAGATATAAAGTTTTAAAATATCATTAATAAAATTAATTCGATAAATATACTTTTTAACGTCAAAGTAATATGAAACGATCGAATATGTTTTAGTATTTAATTATACTCCCATCTCCATGCTATGAGGCGTGGCGTGTCAATTAGCTAATGACTTAAGAGGTGTTATTTCAGCTAAACGGTATTTTCAATTTAAGTAGCTTTAATCTGAACTAAGTTAAGCTCCTTAATTAATTATTTTCTTAATGAGGAAAGATGGATAAGGCTAATTAATCATTTGTCGAGTGACAAGTGTTTAATGGATATTTATACAAAATTAACAGTTCATTTTGTATGGAAATGAATTATCTGAAAAAGAACCAAAAAGGGGGCAATTGATTACTTCTTAAATAAGTAAACTTACACAATAATTACTATTTTCTTTTCTATTGCTGAATTTGAGTTTCTCACGTTAAAAAAAAAAATACTCCTTCTTCCTTATTTACGTGTGATATTGACATGACAAAAAAGACTTTTAAAAATTATATTCTAAAATAATTGTAAATATATATATCATAAAAATAAAAAGTGTGAATAATTATAAATCATTTCATTAAAAATAAAAAATGATACTTAAAATTCAAATTACTTCTAAATAAGAAAGTATATCATCATGTCTCTTTTACTTGTCTCATTGCACTTCTTCCTAAAGTTTACTATTTGCTAAATTATGAATTTTCTTTATTTATTATTATTATTACTATTATTATTATTATTATTATTATTATTATTATCATCGATTGTTCAGTATTCATATTAAATTTTTTATTAAATTTGAATTCACCCTAAAAAGTGTTCTATTAAGGGTAAAACGCTTCTAACAAAATCAAATCTCATATCCAAGGAAGATCCGAATCGAATTTAATAAACTCTTATTAATAATAAAAAATTGTTCATTATACCGCCATCATTATTGATTAAATTATGCATGTTTTGCATAGAATTATTTTATTTTATCCTGTGAGGATATATTAATAGATGAAATTAAGTGCAATGCAACATGGGAAGATGATATACATGAGTTGGTTGCCTGCAGGCAATTGTAATTGATGACGTGCAAGTGGGTGTTGTGTTGTTCTATTATTCGTTTTCATGATCTTTATTTGAACCTATAAAAAAATATTTTTTAAAATAAAAAGATTCAGCCACACAGCCAAGTGTGGATTGTTAATTGGAGATTTTGTGTGTGGTAGATATAATTTATAAATGATCCCACTTTATAGAAGAATGCATTTATTAAGTGTACAAACTAAATTTGTGTTACATAGACAGCTAAACATTTAGTTGGGCATGTACTCACGTTTGTACTTGCCCTTAATTCCCAATCATATGACACTGCTGAGTTTGATAGGTAAAGTAATAAATATTTTATTTTTGTTTTGAGCGGCAGTTTGTAATAAATTTTAAACATATGAAAAATAAATAAATCATACAAATAAAATATAAAATATGATGAAGCATGTGATTTATTGACAAGATCGATTGTGGATACATTATGTTTGATACCTGATTATACTTCTAACATTTGAGATTTATCCCCTGATTAGGGGATGTTAGTGGGTATTTTCTCGGACCATAGGCTGATTTAGATTTGATCTCTATATGAATATTCCATGACTTTTGCGGAATATTTGAGATCTTGATCTCTTTATGGAATTTCTGAGATGCCTTTAAGAGAATTTAGTACCCTTTATATACGCATAAACGCATAAACTATGGTTTAGGGTTGATTAGCCTCCAAGAATCCTAATCTGAGTTGAACACAATCTGTAGAGTCACAACTCGAATTGAACGCATTTTGTAGAGTCCCACAAAATTTCAATATCTACAGCGAGGAGCTCTAAGATTATGATAATTTTGTAAGAGAGTTTCTAACTACCTCGCTCACCTCTTTTTATAGTGACCTTTTTTATGTGAATTTACGTTAATCGAATTTCATAAAAACTTAATAAGGAATATATTTAGCCATTCATTTTTGTAAAACTTATATAACTTAGAAAGGTTTAGAAACCTTTTCCTGTTGTAAAAATATGTAACGTGGTCTTGTCTTTAGCTTAGTTATTGTGTGGTTGATAATTATGTGGGCAATGACTCTAACATCACTGTTATTTGGCAAATAAAATAGACACAACTACCAAATTATATTTTAAGCTGGCAGTATGAATTTCCTTACTCGGTGTTTGAAGTTTGCCTAGAAATTCTGATTAAATTCAAATCGCACATTGTAGGGCTAATTCTAAAGTGATGCTTCCAAAAAAAAAATTCATACCTAGAATTTAAGTTTGAGATCTCTAATTAAGGGTGATACTGTCTTATCACTACACTAATCCAAGTTGGTCATTGTTGACACCCAATTTTTGACCCGCGTCGCGTGAGTAAGTAGTTTTATAAATCTTGCGGAAATAAAAATCATATGTATAGATTATACATATATGTATTATACACGTATGTATATTATTAGATGATATATTAAATCTGATTCCATTTCCAGGACCACCCGTTTTCCCTCTCTTCCTTTCCCCAGGCCAAACGATCTTCACCGCCCATTTCAAACTCAATCCCTCACCTTTCCAACTATTCCAGCCCAACACCTTCTAATCAACCCAAAACCAATTACCCCCCGTCCGGCCCACCCTAAATCGACCCAACCTTTTTTTTTATTTGACCCGGCCCCATCCCAATTCCTTTTCTTACCAGAACCACGCGATTACCAGAACGAGCCCCACCACAGGGGAGGAAACGCAGAGAAAGAGAAAAAAAAAACTGATGTGACGAGATCTCTCCCCATCGCGTCTCTCCCCACGCTCTCTCACTCTCTCTTCTCCTTCCCTCTCTCCCGCGTCTTCCTCCCCACGCTCTCTCCCTCCTTCGCGCAGTAACCACCAGAAACAGAAACCCAGCGAATTCCCAGAACAGACGCCATCTCCAGAAAACGCAGACCTACGCGGAACCCCCTCTTTCACAATCCCTCAACAAACCCCACGTTCTTTCTCCCTCACCCTTTATTGTACTGAAAAGACGCAAGAGACAGAGACCATTACCCTGCTCAGAAAGCAGGTGGCGAGGTGTCAAATTTCATCCTATCCACACACGCCGTGCCATGTGAGGTTTTGAACCTCAAGGGGATTTCCAGATTTCGAATTCAACAAGGAGAAAAGAGGGGCTATTTCTTCTCCTCTATAAATACCCCTTTTCTTCATCAGAAAAGGGGTTAGGGATTTTCATCGGACAATTCGAAAAAAAAAAATAGAATTTGGGTTAGACGATTGAGCGAAAGATTTTGGGTTAGCAATTCTTTGGTTGGAGATTTTTGTCGAAAAAAAAAATTCAGAGAGGCAAAATTTGGAACTCTGGGGAAGAACGTTTGTTATCTTCTCTGTTGCGATAGAGCAGTTGAAGCTTTTCTCGGAAAAATTGTCGACATTATTCTATTCCCTTTCCCCTTTGCTGTAGACGAACAGAACCTTCAAATCGCGAAAGAGACTTTCAAATATTGAAAGTTCCTGGTGCTGCAATCACCACCCGCTGGTTCGTTCGAGTTGTGAAAGTCGTCGTTGCTGCTGCTCGTCCTGTCTCAATCGCTGCCCAAAAAGAGGTAAATTTTTAATTTTTTTTTGGCTTTGTTAATTCGTTATTATTCTTCTCAACTTTGGTTCTATGTCTTTTGGATTAGAATTTGGTAAATGAGTATCATCTAGAGCATCGTTTTCCCTGTTTCTTTTATTAGTATTTTTACTGTTCATAGGCACAAATCTGCTTGGATATACTTATACCGATTACTTGGTGAATCAACCAGATAAATTGATATTTATTTGCGGTTTACCTTCCACGTATTTGTTCTTTGACATAATGATGTCCATGTTTGTACCTCCCCATTGTCTATATTCGTTCAAGTTTTAAGTTGTTGTTGGTGTTGCTGAAAACAGGAGTTGTTGCACCTGATGTTATTGTTGTTTGAATCTGAAATGTGTCTCGCATTGGTTCAGTTTTTGTTCGCGTATGTTCGTTCATGTTGCTCTCTGTTTTTTTTTTTTTTACGAGTTAGTCCGTCGTTAGCGTGGATCCTGTCGCATTAGCCATGACTCTGTTCTGTTTTGAAGAGCCGTCGCCTGATGACGTGTGATGTTGTTAATCAACTAGCTGGTCCTTCTTTCGTTTGTTTTGGATTGAATGCGTTAAAATGTTTGAATGCGAGTATACATGGCCAGCTTTGAGTCTGTTATGATTAGCTGCGATTGATTTCATCGTTTTAGTCGTAGTTCGTTCTGTTCATAAAGAGCCATAGCTCAATAATGTGATGTTGCATCTTTTTTTGTGTTTCCTCAAGGTCACTAGTAGCTCAAGTTTCGTTAAGCTGTTAATGATGCACATATCTTATTTCTATGATGTAGGGTTATGTGTTGTTTCTATTGAGAAGAAATGATAATGAAAATTGAGTGAGCTTCTAGTTAGCCTAGCATGTTCTTGGATTTTCTGAGTTCTCTTTTATCTATTCTAACTAGTATGCTTCGCTGCGCGATCTCTCGCTAGATCCGGTTTGATAATTGCTAGAACGATTTATTATGAGTCTTCACTTGAAGGAAATCCTAGTTTCTAGTTGCTTAGTCTAAGTCTTTGTATGGCATAAAGAGGTTATCTATTAGTATTTATTTTGCAATGTTTAGGTAGTGAAAATGTATATACACAACAATTATTGGATGTTTTCATGATCATGCTCATCACTTGTTCGAGATTAGTTTTGGCCATTTTCTAGTTTGGATTATCATTCTACTTCAACAGTATATGCATTTATTGTTTATCTTCTATGACTTTTCTCTGTTTTGAGGTCTAAAGGATATCACCTTAGTGCTTGGCTTTCCTTCAAAACTAAATTGGTTACTGATTATTGTTAAATGATTTGTAAAGGTGCTTCAATTCATAGCTTGTTCCGTTGCCACGTTACCTCATGTACTAACTCATGTCGTTTGTTTGCATGTGAACCTCTTTTCGAGTCTATTTTGGACTCCATTCCCCTTCTTACATTTCGGGAGAGCCATAAAGGCTCAAAAACTCTTCCCATCGAGTCAACCTATCAAGGCGGAAGTGTCAGATCTGGAATCGTGAAGATTGAAGAACTTGAAGAAATCATTTTGAAATTCCTTTATTCTATGTTTTGTATTTGATGGAATGGGATAAGGCCCTTGTGGTGTATTTCTTGTTGATTTTTGTTTAGTTTAGATCTAGGACAGGGTGAATGAATGGGTTAAAAATCAAAAAACAGGTGGGTCCAAAAATCGTCAAGGCGAACAGAACCCGAGTTGGCCCCACAAAATCTCTCTCTATCTCTACTCTCTCTACTCTCTCTTCCTCTCTCTCTCTCTCCTCTCTCTCTCTCTCTCTCTCTGCTATTGTTATATTTTGCTTTGAATCCCTTTAGCGCGGATTGGAAAACTCCAAACCCCCCACACACCAAACCTAACGCCTTTCACTTTATAACTTAAAAACTACAAAAGAAATTTTAAAAACGATAGAGGTTTAAATTTGCAAGTGCTTAGAGTTAAGGGTCACAAGGTTTTACCTTAACGGAATCTCAAAGCGATAAATCTTTTTTTTTAAAAATGGTGATTGTTGTCTAATTCCAATAATATTAAAAAAAAAAAAAAAAAAAAACTTGTAATTTTGCCCACGTAATTTTCTAACCAGTTCATAATAAAAAATCGAAGTCTTTAATAGTCAATAAGTAATCGCCGGAAAAACCGTAGGTAGCGGAGTGTCTTAGGCTGCCTGTGCCCTTAAACTTTCCTAAGGACACTAAATAGGAATCCGAACCCCCACATAGTTTCAAAACAATTTTCCTTTTTAAATTGTTTAGAAAACAAAGTTTTATTGATTTTTCTTAAAAATTAATGGCGCATCATTAAGTCGAAAATACTTAAAAAATAAAACAAACTCTTTTCGAAATCACCTTTTTTCGATAAAACAGTCATACGTGTGGAAGTTGGGTATAGTAGATCGGATTGGATTAAAACTTTTGATTTTGCGTATAGACAATTTGTTGACGATTAAATTAGGACTTATTTTGTGGTATTTTATACACTTGTTTCTTTCTTACTTTTTGTTATTAGGTATTTCCCCTTTTGATGGACTTTTAGTTTGGTCAGCCTTTGACATATGTACTTTATCTACTTCTTTTTATTGGAGTAGTATTTGACATTTAACTAAGCCATTTCTCCATTTATCTGTTGTTAAATCTAGTTTTTATAGTAATGGGAAAAACTTTATTATCTTATAAAGGTAGAAATAAGGTCTAACATATATTTTATTTTTTGCATTTTCACACTAATACATTTATACTGATTATAATATTATTGCCGTAGTTTTTAAATGAATTTTTGAAATTATGTTAGAAAATAGCTTTACTGCTTAGATTGTGAACTCTTTAAGGATCTTCAGTGTGATTATAACATCTTGCCAGACAGTTCAAATAATTTAGTGGTAATATAATATATATTTGCCCCAAGAAATCTTATAGACAATCTTTATGGGACATTTTAGTTTTTTTTTTTTATTTTATTTTTCTATGAAGATGTGGGGTTGGTTGCGCCAGACCGCCAAATATATGTCTATTGTCTACTATTCAATAAAAAAATTATTATTTATGTGTTACGATAAAGAACAATTGTTTCCTTTTCAAGTATGGTAATTTTTACAAATGGTAACACAGATATAAAAGCTTTTTGCTATTTATATTATTATTATTATCAGTGCATATTAGTTAAACTCGTTAACTGTCACGAGAAGGGTGAAGTGTCACTTTTACTGGTCCTACCTCCACTGAATTTGGGTCGACCCTTAATAGTGAATTGGCAACCATTCTCTGCCCCAACACGATGAGAGGAATTTCAAGAGGCTTGATTCTTCTTCAATGTGTCACTTTCTCTGCCCCGTCGCGTTCTGTTGTAATGTAAGGCAAGAACCGTTTGTTTGATGATCTACTTATTCACTGCTGCAGCTTCTAACTGTGATCCATCTCTCATCATCATTCCATCTACAATTTAATTCTCCTAAATTCGAACCCAATTCTCTTACCCTTTGCAGAGGTGAGCTAACTGTTTGTAATGTTATTGTTTCTGATTCCTCTACTGAATTCCATATGTCTTGATCAAGAATGCTTGTTGGGGAGCTCGTCGCAAAATGCTGAATTGATTTAGAATTCAAATTAGATTCCTCGAGAAATGGATGTTTGAGGAGTTGTTTAGCTGTCCATCTTTCTTTACAATCTCTTCTCAAGCATTTGTTTAAAAAATCCCTTCCTTGTGAAGAGAGGAATTTAGGGATTTCAGGGGATTGCTCTGAAAATGCTATTTTATAAAGCAATGAAGCTGCGTTTGTCACATTATTCCATGGCGATCCACCAGTAGCCATTTCAATCATTGTACATCCCAATCCCCAAATATCAGCTGCACACCCCTGTTCTACCAACGCCGACCTCCGGTGCCACAAAATCGGCGGTTCCTCCAATGCCTCGCGTATCCGCGGATGATCCACCTGGCACATCCAAAATCAAGCAATTTTGGCACGGTTTCACCTAACAAACATCCCTGTTTTGCCCCTTTATTCACAGGTGCTACGCATCTGAAGGCAGGTTACTAATCCTCTGTCCGATTTGCGTTCGCTATAATTACCCGATCCACTGGTTCGTAATCCGGACACCCTGTTTATTTGACATTTCACTGGAAAGCGTACCGTACGGAATTACGCAATCCTAATATTAAAACATGAGTTTGTCATTCTCTTTGGTAAACATCATAGCCCTTGTACACTAACTATACTAAGGGAGAGCAATTGGGACAGAATTTTCGCTCCTTTGCAATAACTGTTGACTTTGTAGCTCCATGACTATTAACACGCAAAAACCTCAACGGACAAATTGATTTAGCCGCGGAGCAGCGCAGAGAGCGCGGCCTATGGGTATTATGACTTGAATCCATCCATTTTCAGAAGAAGAAAATTGGTTGTAAATATAAGAATTTTAGAAAGTGTAGTGTTTGTGGTTTGTTTTGGAGGTGTATATATATAATAAGGTGAATGTCCAGAAATTCCAAATTAGTTGGGTAGACCTTAGGTGGCCTCACTTTTCACTTTAAAAGGTTTCGTTTACTTTAACGGATTTTCAAAACGTGGCTAAATGCTTCTGGCCATACACTAGGGTAAGATTGAACGGGTAATTAACACACCCAAAAAAATCATGTATTTTTACGCGGTAGTTCACAGTGGTGAAGCCAGTATTTTCAATTAGAAGGTTCAAAATTCATAAAAATAGACACATAGAGTAGGTGAAGAGAGTTCGACATCTACTATATATTCATAAAATATTATTTTAATTATGTATAAATAATATAATTTTTTTTGTCAAAGAGGATTCGATTGATTCCCTTTGTACCAAGATGGCTCCGCCCATTAGTTTAGTCTTTCAAGCTTAATTTCAAAGGAAAAGGTGGTTAGCACCTTAATGGCCAATTTAATTATTGAAATGGAGACAAGAACATATATTAGAAGAAAAAAAGGGGATTAAAGTGTTGGTACTGACATGGTAATTACTTTTAATGTGAATAGTTAAGCATGATCTCCTTCTAGAACAACAATAAAAATGTGTTTTCTTGTCATTCTAAAGGAAGAATCATATTTTGTATCCTTGCAGTTCAAACCATTTCCAAACAGTGACTAAAAGTGGCCTATTACTACTACTTAGGTGGTTCTTAACTTCTAAATCAAGTCTCTGATGTGGCCAAGTAATTTATTTCATTTTTTTTTTTTGCTTTTAAAAAAATATTGGTGTACCGATCAAACTTCGAATTTCCACAATAAAATGCCGACTTTTTAACTTAATCTACATGCCCTTTTCTTTTTACATCATTTTTAAATCTATATTTTTTTAGTTATCTTTACTTCTATAAAAAGCATAGCATCTGTGTATTATATTATTGCTCTACAATGAAAGGCGACGATGAGTATACACGTTAATAAAAATGATTAAAGTCTTTATCGATATTAGTTAATTATTTTTATCTATTGGACCCGCTAAAGATATAAATTTAATGATTATTAAACTATTACCGCTTATTAAATGTTACTCTCTTCGTCCTATTTTATGTGACACTTTTTGAATTTCGAGGTTCAAACAAGTCTAACTTTGATCATAAATTTTTCATAGACCTTTTAAACATTTTGAATTATCAATTGTTGTGACTTATAGTACTTTTTATGTAGTTTTACAAATATATAAAATTTAAAAAATAAAGATTTTAGGTGCAAATTTCCAGTCAAATTTAAACTATTTGACTCTCAAAAAAGTAAAAAGTGTCACATAAATTGAAACGAAGGAAGTACTAAAAATCAATTTTTGTGTAGTGTAAATATGACAACAAAGAACAATATTTTGATGAGGATAAAGAAAGTTTAGAAAGTTCATTATGTTCTTCGGTACAAGTTTGATTAAAGGGGACGTCAAAAGAACAATAAAAGATAAAGATATGAAACAAGTTTGCAACAATTTCACCAAAAAGAATAATAAGTGACGCAACAAGTGTGGTTAATTAGTTGTAAAGTAAAAGTAAAAAATAAAAAGATTTACCTCATCACTTAGGCCTCATGACTTGTGACACGATTGGTATAAGTACAATAACTTAGTTGGATATCATGAAAATAGATATTAATTAGGTGTTTGGCCATGCAATATCATAGTACGATATTGTATCGTGAGATAGAATTAGCGTTTGAACATGTTATTTTATGTTGATTTCATCTCATGATTTCGTATAATGAGATGTGATACCATATTCTTCAAAAACCATGATATGGAATCACATGGTGATACCATATCATGAGTTGAGATGTTTTAATTTAAAATGATCTACGAGTTATATTTTGTTAAAACACAACCCCCCAGTTATAACTACTAAACCATGTATTCACATATGTAATAAATTGTGCTTCACATTCATTACTTTTTTAATTTATTATTCACCGAAATAAAATTATTTTCTCACTAACATATAGGCATTTTAACTACCACTTCACGATGTTGAGAATAAAAGTTCTTGAATAGCCCGTTGTTATTGTAGTTTATGATTGACAAACGTAGGGACATTGTAAAGGGTACCAGTTGTCTTAATTGAGTGTTGCGATTGAAACAAAACGCGGACCATAGTAGCGGTACCAGAATCTCATGGGTGACGACCTGTTGACTGCCAGCTGGAGAAGGGACAGAAAGTTAGGTGCACATTCCCGATGGCGTCAGAAAGTGGACTTTTACAGCCAATGAAAAGAGGTTGGGAAAGTGAGCTGTCCATATAAAAGGCACTTTCCTAAACATTTTGTTATAGTTTTTGCCAACTGGATAAAAACTTGTCAAGAAACTCTTGCAAGGCTACTACAAGCAAAGACGAATATCCAAGAACAGCGACATCTCTGGAGAGCTTTTAGGGAGCTGTTTAGGAATATTTCTCTTGTTCCTTATTATTGTAAAACTTATTCCTGAAACTATAACGGAATCGTGGGGTTTGTAGCGTTTGATTGAAATGAAAGTCTAAGTATCTAAGTGGATAGCTTAGTAGGTAGATTTATTTCTACTTAGGCTGCTTAAGCATAGAGATTATGCTTTGAAAGTGAGATTAAAAACTTTTTTTACATTGTTTGTATCGGCGTGTTTCACTTTTTGCTTGTGAAGATTAGTGAAGCGGTTTGATTTGAAAAGCCTGTTGAGACAGGTGTGATTTACCCTAAGCAAGGAGGTTTCCACGTAAATCATTGTGGTTGTTTTTTAAACTGATTTACTTTCTGTGCATACTTGGTAGATGCGTCAAGAGACCTGGTCATTGACTGATATAAGATGAAGGGCATATTCTATCACCCGTGAAAGTGTTTCAATTTTTACTAAAAATATATTGATGCAACACTTACTTAATAGACAATATAAAAACTTGTCTAATTTATTATATGATTTATGATTTTTTGTTGATTTGATAATATTGAATAAACTATTGGGGTTATTTTAATAGTTTTAGAACTTATTGGAGTTTTATTTTTATAAGAAAATAAACAACACCAAAACTCCATATCGCATGTCCAAACAAAGCATAAATTTCATCTCATAATTTCATATCATGATATCATATTGCATGACCAAAAGGGCCCTAAATCTCATTGCACGCAGGGGCAGAGCTAGTAGTTCGCATGAAAGTTTAACTGAATTCAGAAAAACTTATATTATATATGAATATTTAATTTAAATCTAATTATTATCACTTAAAATCGTCATTGTATAATTCAAAACTCATAAAGTTGAAAATTCCTAAATTCACTTTTAAGTATAAATATTTAGTTTATTAATTATAGATTCTTCATGTCCAATTGTCCATGACATGCTCCCATGTATGAAGGTGTGGCGTGTGCGTTAGCTAATACTTAAGGGGTGTTGTTTGAGCTAAACTATATTATCATTTTATATAAGCACTTTAATTTGGTTAGTTAATTAAGCTCCTTAATGAATTGTTTTTTAATGAGCAAAGAAAGTTGGATGAAGATTAATTAATCATTCGTTGAGTGACAGGTGTTTAATGGATATTTACTAATTTAACATATAGTTTTATGACACATGGATTTTTTTTTTAAAAAAAAGGAAAGGGTCAAATGCCCCCTTAAGCTTCAGTCATATTTCCAACTACACACCTAACCTTTGCAAGGGTCATATACCCTCCTGAACTTTTTTATATATATTAGTTCACCCTCAGACGCTAACGTGGTCACATCTATGAATTCATCTCCGTGAGACGCGTAAAAACGTGATAAAATGTCCATATGAAGTCCAATTAAGCCTCTTAATGGTAATTTTACTCTTAATTTAACCATTTTTTATTCTTTTCACTTTGTTCTTCATCCACCATTGTTTTTTATTCATCTTGAACAAAAGCTCCTTCTTTGTTCTTCATCCATCATTATTGTTCTTCATCCACCATTTTTTCTTATTCACAAACGTTTTCGTAACTTCTTCAACTAAGATTGAATTTAGGGTTTGAAATTTTCTCGAATTTCAGCTTGATCCCACCCCCCCCCCCCCGCCAATTGGACAAATTATTTTTCATTTTTTGTTTGTTATTAGGTAGTAAGTCAAAGTGAAAATGGAAAATAAGCGATGCAGGAAGCATCAACCCGATGACTCAAAACCCATCGTACGATGTAAAAAAGAATAATTTGTGCATATGCCAGAATTTCTTGGTCGAAGTCGAGGAAGTGCCGTAGACGATTTTGGGAATGCCCCTACTATGTGATGTTACTTTTCTTCAGGATGGATTGTTTTAACTGATGTTAAGGTTAATAACGTTAATATATTGTTTTTCTTTTCAGTCGAACATTGTAATTTTATCGATGGAGAGAAAAAAAATAAATACATCCATGATCCCAGTTTCCTACCAAAATTGGTGAACGAAATCAAAGAGTTTGGAAGAGAAGTTTGAGAGCAGATTCAAATCAATGAGCACAAGTTCTGATGATAATTTGGAATGAGAGAAGAGGTTCAAACGAAAAATTTGGAAATGGTGTTGTACGTTTGATTGGCAGGTCATTTTATGTTTATTTTGATTGGTTGTATCCTGTTCATAAAATCTAGTTCAAAGTAGGGTCATTCAAGTTATTGAACTAAGGAACTGTCATAACGTATGTGAGTAGTTAGTAGTGAAAGGAGTTGAAACTCTCTTTTATTGTCATATGTATTATGAGAAATTTTATATATCAATATCATGAATATTTTCGATTGTAAAACATGTATTTAATAGACATAACACCATTTTTAAGAGTGTATATATTAGTGTCCATACTACAACAAATAAGGATAAACATAACACAATTTGCAAGAGAAAAGACCTTTAATAGACATAATCGTAAAACAGGCCACACATAAGGTCAATTTACAATAAAAATTAAAATAAAAACAGAATTTGATGTTCAATACTAATAAATCATCATTCAAAATGGGAAATGTTTTCATGCCTACTTAAAACAATACTGCAATATCATTACTTCCTAGATTGGACTACTTGAACTACTTCCTTTTGATTTTCTCTGTTCCTCGCTCATTTGTTGAAGTTTTCTTGTTGAGATTGCTGCTTTTCCATTTCATTTCAACTTGGGTGCAGTACTTGGTTTGTAATCAATATCACTGTAACATCAGCAGATTTTGTCACCTTTGTTGAACCAGTAGAGAAGATCTTCCACTGACTCCCGGGTCTGTTGTATTAAAAGTATGTATTATTAATTACTGATTGAATTTGTTGTAGTTAATATAAATAAAAAATAGTTCTGTGCAATTATATAAATTAGAAACACGAAAGACACTTACATTTAAGAGTTTTGAATCAATATTCCCAAATTGAAACAAGCCAGCCAATTGATGGTTTGCCTTTGTATGAGGTTGTGTCCCTACCCTTCCTCGTCCTTTGTTACTATGATCAAGTGTGGACATGTAGGAGGGGGCACTAGGTTGCTGCAGTTGGTATTCTTTCTCTTCACCTTTGTAGGTGCTTGCCGATGCAACAGGTTCTGCAATGCATAGGTGCCAGCAGGTGTCTTCTCTGACCTCGTTGCAGGTCCGGAGAGCAATAACTGCTGCAGCTAGATGGTCTTCCTTTTGACTCTTTGCAGGGTCGTGAGATATGCACTAGGTGCTGCAGCAGATTAGCTTTCTTTTGACCTCTTTGCATTGTCCTGGAGGATGCACTAGGTGCTGAGGTGGTCTTCCTCTGACCCTCTTTGAAGATGCTCACCTTCTGTGATTGTGCTTGTCTATTAAACATATAAGTTAAAAATAAAATCTAATTATAAACATATGAAGATTATATCACATACCAATTAACGTTATTAAAGTAAGATTTTACTTTGGTCTGCTAAAACATGAAGATTTTCCCTTTCTTTGTCGGGGATTTGATGGTTCTTCTTTTGTGAGTGAATCAACCTTTGTGGACATCGTTCTTGTTATGCCTCTAACCATTACAGTACCACCTGTCAGCAAGTCCCGTTCTAGGTAGTTTTTCAGATTTTACTATCACCAAACGTCCTTTTCTAAGGTTTTACTGGCCTGCATGCATGCCTTTGATTTCAGGTGATCCAACTGTGGGGTTAAATAGATTCAGGCACATTTCCATGTTTGTGACAGTTGGAATGACATTAGCATAGTTTAAAGTAAGTTGCCGTCAGACATTATAGTAGTTGCAATGGTCAAGGGGTTCCATTTCTATAGTAAATGAAACACACATGTGCACATGGTATGCTTAAACTGCCATAGACTACCAACTCACAATCCACCTAACAAGATCACATGTATTGAAATGGTCCTTCTTCACTTCTAACCCCATCAACTCCATTAAAATTCATATTACCAATTCTTGACCTCTTATAATATTCTCTTGTAGTACCTTCAAACATATTGGAGAAAAATCACACATATAAGTATTTGTGAACTCTCTTAACTTGGCTATTCTGGTCATCATCTTTACTCTTATATCTTCAAGGATAGTGATAATTGTCTTGTGTCTAGGTGCCAAGATCCATAAATTAACAGACAAATTGTTAGCAACTTCATCTTTACAACATTTTCTTCAATTAAGATTCAAAGGTACTCTTTGAAATACTCCAAAATTGTTGTCTTCTTTGGAGACCTCTCCATTTCTTAGCCCAATTAGCTAAGATGCATCTAGCACACATTCTATGTTTAGAAACAGGTAAAATAATTGAATGTCCTATAACCCTGTAATAGATCTAGAATGTATAATAACAAATACATTCATGAAAATGATTAAAGACCGATACAAAATAAAATAGTATATATACCTTCGGCATGAATCTATAATCAGGTACGATTTCACAATCTACAGTCCTAGATCATCCTTCAACAGTTTGATAAATTCATGTCATGCTCTCATTTTTTTTCATACCCATCTACTGCCCAAGCAAGTGTTGTTTGTAAAAGGCGCGGCAACATCCGCGTTCTTACCATTGTTGGCACGACAACTACAATTGTCCTCTACAAACCCTTTAAGAAAAAACCATCTAAACCTATGAACTTGCTGGCAATTTTGGAATGCCTTCTTCAATGGATCAAAACATATGTAAAAGCTCTGAAATATTGGCCTACCAAGAGCATCAAAGTCACCAGTTTAGTGTAAAACAAACAAGGCTCCCTGGATGGTCCTCAACAGTCTTCTTTATAGTGAAGAATTTTTCCAAATTCACAACATGATCACCCATGATCGCTTTCAACACTTAGTCTTGCCAACATGAATTTTAAATTTTTTCCTTATCTACTCTTACAACTTGAAAACTCTTGCATTTGGCTGCTCATTAATCCTTTTTTCTAAAGTGTGTAGCTATGAACTTTGCATTTCACAAATAGATTCTGTGTATTGTTAAATCTGCTGGGATTGTAAGTCTTTATCATGAAATCATTTGTGTTTTGTCAAAATAGCAACAAAAATCAAATAAACAACTTCCTTGGCACTACATCTAACTTTTTGGCTCATTCACAAACTTCTCTATTGGAACTCTCAATTGACATTCTATTTACTTACGGCTCTTTAAATTCATTCACATCTGCAAAGACCATAACCAAACTACATTACAACTTTCTCGGACAGTAGGATCATGTATACTTTTCTGAGTATTGGCCTCCTTCTTAGTAAATTTACACTTTTGGTAAATTTAACTCTTTCAAATTCCAACACTTCTTAATTAAATTCACCTTCATCTATTTCAAAACTTTCATCATCAGAACTTGCAAAATAAGGCTCACCACCTCGTAATCTTCCTTCAACATTTACTTTACTTGTTTGAGTTTCATCAAAACCTAAATTTGGTCCAGCTTCACCTACTGGTACCTCTTCAGTAACAGTTGATACTCTCTCTTTTCTTTTTCTTCTTTGAAAAGAACTCTTTTCATCCCTCAACTCCCTAACCTCTTCATGTATATCACTATCACAGCCCTCCTCCTCATCTTCCACCAATCCATATACAGACTCAGACTTTCTTCTGTTGAGTAATCAAAACCCTCTTTTTCTAAGAAATCAGATTCAACAGGGCCTGAAACTAGATCATCAACATCTTCAAAACTAGGATTTTCAGTAGTGACAACCTCAGAAGTGGAAGGAGATCTAGGAGGAGAAGTTGTAGTGGGAGTATTTGTAGTGGAATGAGTGGTAGTGAAAGGAGATTTAGGAACAGCAGCTGTAGTGGGAGGAGTTGGGGTAGAAGCAGATCTAGTAACAGCAGGAGTAGTGAAAGGAGTTGGGGTAGATTTGAGATCTAGTATCAAAGGTAGTAAAGGGGTCTTCACCTACCCTACTTTGGTCGTTTACTTTAATAAAAGCTGAATTAGATTCCTCCATATCCCCATGAGGGACATTTTTAATAAGAAATAGGGGTGGGTCCACAAACTCAAATCAATCAAGTGCTTCATATAGAAGAAAAAGACTTAAAGTAACACTGAAGTTAGTTTCGAATTTTAAAAAAGACAACTCTTAACTGTAGGTGTTCTATTACCCCACGGAAACTTCGATATTCAGAATACATATACCTTGTTGATTAATTTAACATCAAGTCGAATTGTCACGGAAAGTGAGCCGCGTCAAGGACTGTTTATACAGCTTCAGACCAACGTAAAATTGTCATGTGGCACTCCCATTTTGACTTATTTTGAAAAAAAAATACAAAAACCCATGTATTAATTTTTTAAAAGCTTTATTAGGAATAGTTTTTAATTTTAAATCTTCTTTCTCATCTTCTCTACCATCATTAGCTTACCCATGTTTCTTGGGCATCTATGTCTTCCTTCATTTTTTTTCTAAACTAATGTTATTGTGTTCATTCTTATTCTTTTTTATTTTGAAATACAAATTAGTTTAGTGATTTTATTTCTCCTACAAATCAAGTTTGAAATTTGGAAATAGTGAAACTATGAAAAACTCGATTTGGGAGTAAGAAGTTGGAGAAGGAGGTGATCTAAATGTCAGATTTTGACTTGGTGATATTTTGAATATTTAAATTTTGATTATATGATGATATTTATATTTCTAAATAAATTAATTGGTGGTAGTTTAATAAATAATCAATAATGCCGTCGTAAAATTTCTTCCCACAACAGTGGGTTTAGCGATTATTCTTCTGGAAGAAGGAATGGCAGAAGATATAGGATTGAGGCGAAAGAAGAAAGAGAACCAGAAAAAAAAGGAAAAGAAAAAGAAAAATAAAAAGCAAAGAAATTATATAAAAATAATTAAAAATTATTTTTTACACGTATCAAGTGACTATTAGTGCGTGATTTACAAATATTTTTGTATAAGTGGTATTGGATGAAAAATGGGGTATACATACTATTGTGAACTTGTTCATTAGGGTAATAGGATACCCGCAAAATTAAGGTGTCTTTAAAAATTCGGGACAACTTCGGTGGTGATTTTATGTCTTTTCTCTTACATATTAACCTCCCACAATATATCCATCTTCCCAAACAAGAACCACTAAGTCTAAAATATCCAATCATATGAATATCTTTCAAAATGTCACTGTTATGAGGTTTGATACTAAATGTGCAAGTTGTTGTGTATCCAATTCTTTTATGTACCCTCTTAATTCAAAATAGGACAGTCTATCCATATCAACATCCAAAAACTCTGTGACTCGCCCACCACTGTAAACTGGTTGTCCACTACTCAAATCTAAGACTCCATCATGATACCATCTTAATGTAACCAAAGTAAATCTACTCATCCCTTACCTAAACAAGCTAACATTAGTAAGGAAATGAGAAACTATGTTTTCTAAGTCTGTTCTACTTTTCCACTTACTGTATAAGTTCACAAAAACAAATAAATAACTATTTAGTTGCTTAAAAATTTCGAGGCAGCACAATTAGGGAGCAAAGAAAAAGGGGGGAAAGAAATTCCTATCGAAAAAAAAACCCCCAACATTGTTGAACTGAATAAAACTTCAATTAAAACTAACCCTAATCAACATTGAAAACCCCTAATACTACGCGGGAAATATCAAATGACATTTGTGCCCAATTAAACAAAAACTAAGTAAACATTAAATAACCATCGATCAAAACTAAATCAAATATCAAGATAACATTGCAGTTGGCTTAAAAGGAATAACCCTAAAACATTAAAAACCCATAAAAACTACAATTTAGCACAACAGTCAAAATAACATCTTGAATACCACGTAAAAATAAAACTCTAATCAAACAATACCATCAAAATAGTATTTTCAACTAGTTAAAGATCTAACTTATATCAAAAGAAATCGTATAAGAATTACGAAGCTTTCGAGCAACAACAATGGCTACTTCAACGCGATGACGAAGTAAAGTAAGAAGAAAGAAGATAGTAAAGTTAACTTTTTCTTTTGTCAAAGGTAAAGGTAAATATGTCATACATGTCAATTTTTAAGTCTTGTAAAGTCATGGCGTCCACGAATATATACGTGTACAGCGCGTGTATACAAATATTTTTTATAAATCTGATTTATTTGACCACGTCAACTTTTGAGGATGAAATTATATATATATATATATATATAAAAGGTTCAGGGGGTAATAGGACCCCCGCAAAAATTAAGTTTATAGTTTGGAATATGGCTAAAGCTTGAGAGGGCATTTGACCCTTTTCTCAAAAGTAAAACATATAATGAAAAGGGCACATGAATTAGTCCTCTATTATGGTTCTAAACCTTGTGACAGAAAACCTAAAAAAGGGCAATTGATTACATCATAAATAAAATTCATTAAATTAAGTAGATTGTCCATTGAGTTTAAATATAAATTTATACTTATCATCCATGTGTATTCCTTAGGTTCCATGAACCTTTTTGGATAAGAATGCATTTATTTATTATAACAAATTTTGAAATAATTTCTCAACTTATAAATAAGATTGTTCATTCACCATTTTAAAATATACAAGAGAGACTTGAAGTACATTCTACTTCTCATATATCTTGTTTATATTGTTTGTAGGATATTCCTTATATTTTACAGCAGGTTATTAATACGAGTCTCTATCCAATTGAGAATGAGTTTTAACTTTTTCTTAGAACATGTTCTAGTTTATCTCGTTATGAGAATCAAGAAGGAAAAATGATAATTACTGCAATCAAGGTATTATATGCATAAAATCAGGAACCAAAGACATATAATACTACTGGTTGAATATTCTCTACTCTACAAACTTCCTTAAATGGAAGAAGGTATAAAATTTTGGTAGCATAAGTTTGAGTATTATATTTTATGAATTTTATTTCAATATTTTGAAAGACTCAAAGTGTGAGTCATATTGTACTTTGGTCTATTATACCATTGGTTAAGGATAAGACGGTGGATTCAAGTTTCATTGCACGAAACATCATGTTAAAATCCAGATGCACCACAATGTAAAATGTTGAAGGGTAAGCATTAGATTCAAGTTTTATCGCATAAAAAGGGTAAGATATCAATGTGAGTTTTTGATGCACCATTATGATAAGGATTGAGTTCAAGTCCAATAGTAAAATGTCTTATACGAGTAAGCATTGAGTTTGAGTCTCAATGCACCCATAGTGATGATATAATGATGACTAAGACTTGATAAAAAGCCATGCAATTTGTCCCATTAAATTTGCTTCATTCTCTGAAACGAATGTGGCAACTGTACTTGATGAGTTTGAAATCAACCTAATTGCTCCATCTATCATATAATGTGGTATCACTAAATAATAAGTATGAAAGAGGACAAGTGATTGAATGTATCAATAAGAGCGTTGAGAGACAGAATTATAATAGTTATCATTGTAAAAATTATAAAAGGAAGAATGCTATGGGTTTTCCAAATGGTCTTTCAAAATATGAAGGTAATTTTTATCATCAAAATAGTATGAAAGGTCATTGGACGAGTTGTCATTTTGTGACCTAATAATTTGATAAATTTATATATCCTCCATCAAAAGAAAGAAAGATGCAGTGGTGGTACACTTGATTTTCAAAGTGATGTTGAGGTGGGTCATGCAAAAATGATGAATTTCAAAGGAATGAAAATGTGCTTATAATGTAAATTTATGAAGCACATATAAATTATTAGTCAAGTTCTTGAAGAGAACGTGACTTGTGATAAGTATTGTGAATGTTCGACCATTGTGAAAGAGAATTAGTCAAAGTATGATCATTATGATATCAGTTGGATATAACCACAATCACCTCTATAATAGGTTTGAGAATAATGATATATGACACAACTACATTTACAGGAGGTTTGAGTAGAATAAAAATCAATTGACATGACCGGTGACCATTTCGATTCAAATGTGGTCCAAAAGTAATTGAAAATTCATGTGACTTATATGATAAGAAAATAAAAGATTCTTTCAGAATTCTTTTATGTTTTTTGTTCTAATGATAAAATGATCATTATCAGCTAAGGCTGAGATTGTATTCTTTGAGATTTGAATACATATAAAAAGGTGAATATGAGTTTGTTTACCTACCATGTGGACCTTTTGAAACTATATGATAGATGCATCTATATGAGATAATCACATGTGCATTGTGTCAATTTACAAATTGATTTTGTAAGGTTGTTTGCTCCAATTGTTAAATTAAGAGCACAATTTCGAACTATGAAATAATATTAATAACACTAATTGATTTAGCAGAAATTGCTTTCCCCCAATTATATAAATCATGGGTATGAAAACAAAACTCCTAAATAGTATTTATTATGAGATGAGTATATTAAACATTTAACAATATATTTATGCATCAAGCCAATAAAATTTTCCATCATAATTAGTTTAGGGTCAAAAATCAAATAGTTTTCATCTAAAAATTTGAACGTACAGTATCTGATTTACTTGCGCAACCACACAGAAGATGAGTTCCCAAAATGAGGTTGGGATGAATATTTAGATTTTCGTTTAGAATAATTATTGATTTTGTGTGGACGGAAAATAAAATAAATATGAAATGTGAAGCTAATTTATTTTTATATGAACAATACTTTTTACTTGCACATCCTTAAGAGTATGAAGTGTTTATTTTACTAAATTACCCCTATTTATTAAGCATTTAATTCAAATAAATAAGTTTGAGAAATATCATTTAACAAGAAGGATAAAATTAAATGAAAAAAAATGTAATCTATTAATTTAAAGAAAGGAGTAAGTAAAAAGAAAATTTTGATTTTAATATACTGAATCTTATACTATCTTCGTTTATTTTTAATTGTCATAGTTTTTTTTGTTTGAAAGTCAAACTATAAAAATTTTTATTAACATTTTATAATGCATTTTTCATCATATTGATATATAAAAAATTGCAATTTACAGTATAGATTTTGAATATATAAATTTTTTTTATGTAAAATATCAAATAATTGTAATTTAATTTTAACTTTATAAATTAATTAAATTAACTTTTAAAAAGTATAAATAAATAAAAATGCATGTAAAAAAAAAAAAGAACAAACGAATATATGATTTGATAGTATATATATAATAAGTTACTAAGAATTCAATGCAATGCGACATGGGAAGATGATCGACAGGAGTGGGTTGCCTGCAGGCAATTTATAAATGAGGACATGCAAGTGGTTGTTTTTTTAATCTAGTGTTCGATATTCATATTAAAGCTCAATTAAATTTGAGAAATTTTCTTATTAAAGTAAATTGTTTTCTAATAAAAACTACTTCATATATTAAAAAATTTAAACTCAATATCTCTGATTAAAAGTTTTAAAAAATACTAATACTTTCTCCACGATACTAATAGTGCAAGTGGATGTTCTATGAGTTAATTCATTGTTATCTTTCAAGTCCTCTTTTATTACTACTCCAATATAGTAGTAATAGTCCAACACTTCAAAGAGGTAGAAACGGAGGTTAGGATCTGTTACAAGGAAACAATTACTGAATGTAGTTGTCTTTCAATTTATATTAGTTGTTCACTTAATATTTTGTATGATACTTAAGAAATCATAAATAATAAGATGACTTTATGAATTCACATCTTTAAAAAAAATTGAAAATTTTATACTTTCAAAAAGAATTAATTGAAAAAGTAATATAGAAAAATATTAATTAGTGCTTTCTTGATTTAATAAGACGATCAATTAATATTTCCTCCGTCGACCTGTAATTGACATGATTTCCTTTTTTTGAGTCAAATTATAAGAACTTTGATTAACACTTTATGATCTATTTTCTCAGTATATTGATATGCCATAAAATTGGTATTGATAGTACTTTTCGTATAGTTTTCTAATGTCTACAACTTTTGTTTAAAAAATTAAATTAATATAATTAAAATTAATTAAGTTGACTTTCGAAAAACATAACATAATAAATAAAAGTATATAGAAATAATATAAAATATTATATTTAATATAATAAATGACTAATATAGAATAGAGAGAATAGAAATAAGAGAAAAATATAAATATATAAGGTGAAGAAAACTCGTGGTTAGTCACTCAATCTTATTAATTGTCACAAACTAACATGATCTTTATTAAAGAGATTAAAAAAAATTAAAAGGATTTAGCCTAGTGTGGATTGTTCGTTGGAGATTTTTTGTGTGGTATCAATGATCCACTTTGGTAGAAGAAAGTATTTATTAAGTGAACTAAATAAATTTGCGTTACAGATATCTAAAGATTTGTATGGGCATGTACCCACGTTTGTACTTGGTACTTAATTCCCAATCATATTTTTTGCCTATTCATAATGTTTTTGGGTAATGCCAAAAAATTTAGAATATGGAAACCCCTTTCTTCTTGCAATATAATAAGATAAATATTATAAGATGGTCTTGTCTTTTAGCTTACTCCTTTTGTGGTCAACAATTAATTATTAAGTATATGATACACTGAGACACTACTTTAAATAGTGTGGGTTATGACTCTAACACCACTCTTATTTGACATATAAAATTGATACAACTAGGCAAAGAAACATTGTGCAATGGAAGTTGTGTTAGATTAAAGAAATACTTCCTCCGTTTTACAAAGGATGACATGAGTTAATTTGGCACGGAGTTTAAGAATATAAAAAAAAATTTGTATCTTGTAATCTTAAATTAAAGTTAGGTTATATATACAAAATTGTCCTTTGATCTTGCGGTTTTTAAGCATGCCATGTGTAAAACTGAAATTAAAATATTACCCAAAAAAAAGAAAAAGGTCAATTATTTTTTAAACAGACTAAAAAGGAAAAGAAGTCACTCTTTTTTAAACGGAGGGAGTAATTCTTTTTTTTTTGGTTGGTAAGGGCGAGGTAGGGTAAGAAAAAAAAATTAAAAGATGAAGTAAAGTTTGTAAAATATTTTCCTTAATTGTAAATATGTTTATATAAGAAAACTAAGTTGATTTGAAAACAATTAAGCCAATAAAATATACAAAATCAAAAAAAAAATATTTTTCGAAAAATATTTTCCTTTGTACCAAGCATTCATGTCCTAGTATTAAAGAAGAAGTAGTTTGGTACATGAGACAGTTTCAGTACCAAATTAAGGATGTTTTAACTTAAAAGTTGAATGCACACAACAACTGCAGCTAAATTCTGCTCTACTTTAGTAATTGTTCAGCAGTTCATGCATTTTTCAATAAATATGACATTAAATAAATCAATGTATTTTGATAGGAACTTAATTCCTAAATCAATAAATTACCCCTTTTAATTAATTTACAGATTTAATGCCATGTTCAAATGGTTATGCATTAAGGAAGAAATTAAGTACTTGTTTCATTTTGCGATGTATTGTTTCCATCTCTATTTATTTATTAAATATTTTTTGATTTAATGTTTCATTTTACTTGTCATTTTGATACATTAAGAAAGGTTATTTTATTTTTTCTATCATACATTCAATTTATTAACCTTGAATTAATATGTTTGAAAACTTTAGTGAGAAAATATATTTGAGATTATATTAATTAATAGAGGTATATGATAAATTCAATATATCAATTATTATTTTTTAATAGGTATACCAACTCAATATTTGATAAATGAAAAGGGACGGAGATATATATTCTTATTGTGTAAGCATTATATCTATCGTATTCTCTTACTCCATCCGTCCATATTTAAGGTGACTCAAAATCAAGACCTCTAATTAAAAATAAAAAATATTTACCTCTCCATCACACTTAGGGGTACAATTTATCCGTGCCAGTTATTTACACCAATCTAATAGATGCATATCATGTGTTTAAATTTATATTTTATTTTAAATAACTTTAATGAATTAACATGTGTTATTCTTCATTAAATCACATAATAATAAAAATTAAATTAGTTTGGTATAAACACTTTGATAAAAAAATTTCTTGTTTAAATTTGACTTGTTATATCTCTTAAAAATAATAAATAAAGGGAAAATCTTACTATATCACCGATATTAATCATAAATCATCTAAATACAAAAAATAACAAATTTTAATATCAAAATTAAATAAACACAAAATAATAAATTATTCTATTTCGTTATTATGTAGAAGTTGAATGCGTCATTTGTGAAGATGGTAGAGAGGAGTTGGTTGCCTGCAGAGTGGATTATAAATAAATGAGGACAAGTGCGTACGATGTCGTTTAAATGTTTGCTTTCACGTTGATCATACATTATACATTACTTCATTTATTTTTATTTGTCAATTATAATTTATTACACTTCAAATAATAAATAAAATAATAAATTTTACTATACCATTTTTCAAATACAATATTTAATATATTATAAAATACATTGAGAAATTATGAACAACTAGTGAATAATACATTATTTGTTGAGTTTTTAATACAAATAAAAATATATTTTTAATATATAACAAATAAAAATGAACCGAGAAAAACTAGGAAAAAGAACAAAGGTTAGGATCTTTATTCGAAGAGATTTGAAAGAAAAAGAAAAGATTATAACAATCTAATAATGCCAAGTGTGGATGATTGGTAGGAGATTTTTGTGTGTGGTATTTATATTAAGTGAGTAACTAAATTCGTCACACGATAGCTAGCTACACATTAATTTAGTTGGGCGTGTACCCACGTTTGTACTTGTTGCACTTTCCAATCAAATTATTTTATTTTATTTTTGCCTTTGTATCATGTCTAGAACATGTTTTGATCTAAGAGATAAAATAATTTTTAACTTTTTGAGTATGAACTCTGGAATATGTGTTTGAATTAATTAAATTTCAAGATGAACATTAAATACTATATGATAAAAAGAAAATAAAATTGATAAACCTTTTAATTTTGTCATTTAAAATTAATATACACCGTATTTTTATATATTAGATCTAAATGATGAATTCATTTTTTCATGATAAAATAAATACTACATTTTTCTTTAAATTATTTATTGATGAAAGCTCAATTCTCCGCCCGGTTACTCCTTTATGAGGAAAATAAAAAATTTGTAAGAGTAGATTTAGCCATTCATTTTATCTTGAAAGGTTTGGAACACGTTTCCTCTTATAATTTTATAACATGGTATTGTCTCTAGCTTTTACCCCTTTGTGTGGTTGACAATCATGTAATACGTAGTGATAGTTTTTGGCGTGTGTAGCTAATATGATACATATCATGTGTAAAAATTGGGCTCATCGTAGATAGAATTAGGTTTAAAATCAAGAGATTTTAATTTTTTATTTCTTAAAAAATAGCATACCTATTGGGCAATTTTATTTCAAATTATTTATTTTCATTTATTTAACAAATTAAGAGATATTTATTTCTTTGATTTTTTAGTATTAAACACTCTTATTATGAAATGATTATATGAAATAATAGTGGTTAAATTTATATTTCAAAGCATATGTAATCATTGATAATTTAGTAGAATATTCTCTTAAAAAATTAACATAGGTAAATTTCCATTCTTATCAAAATTTCTAGCCAATTTTTTTTCTATTAAATCAACAAGAATCAAGTAAATAAAATAGAGTAGGAAGTATAATTTTGTACACGTGAAATTTAGAACAGTAAGGAACTTGCTTTGCTTTTTGTATTTTAAAGAAAAAGTTAATGTTACGAAAAATCATTTGAAAATATCTCAGATCTCAAGAAATTTGATATTTTGAGTCGTCTGCACGTACTTCTCATCTATTTTACCTCCCATTAAAAAAAATAAAAATATATTGAAGGTACATTTTCCAAGTTTGAAAGCCAATATATATAAGTACTATACATTTTGATTTCTAGAGACGATAAAAATTTTTGAAAAATTTAACATTTGTATCATCTTTTTCTCTAAAATTATATTATAAAATTAAAGTTTAGATAAAGAATCGATTCGTAAACAATCACTTTTTCTTTTTTATGTCCAAAGGGAACCTTAAATTCACGACTCACAAGTGAGCTTGGGTGTGATGACATCTTAAATAGAGTTCAATAAATTTCATGGTAATATAATTAATTTGCTCCAAGAAATCTTATAGACAATCTTTATGGGGCCATTTTTATTTTACTTTATATTTCTTATATTATGAAGGTGGGGTAGAAAATTAACTCCAAATTATCCTCTATCCCAATAAACATAAAATTGTTTTTTTTTGGTAATGTGTGCGTTGTGTGACGGTTGATGATTGAACATGAACTTTCTTAGGTTTAAAATAAAAGCATGTTTTGCAAGTGTAAGAATTTAGAAAAAAAGTTGTATTTTTGGTTTGTTTCGAAAATGCCACATTGATTTGGTTATAATATATAATGGAGAGTTTGGTAGAGCTTAGGTCATATCACAAGTAATAGTAAACGAAAGAGTAACTTTTATATTATCGATGTATTAAGTTAAATCCTATGAGGTAGATTAATGCATCGACTTTCAAGATTAAGTTTGGGAGTATTGAATTTCTTTTGATATTTCACTTTTTATTGGCAACAGAAATTTGAAGTCAATGAAATCTTTATCCATTGAACTCTACTATTGGATTTTAAACTTCCTAGGTGCAGACAAGCATAAGGTTAATCAAATAATATTTTCTTTGATCTATTTTATTTTTTACTAAGAAAAACATTAACTATAGGGTAATTTGACTTCCTCCATATTTGTGATTATGGGTAAAAGTGGAAGTAAACAACTAATTAAATTTGATTATTTGAACCATCTACTTTTTATAACGACTCATAGGGAGTATTTCAGAAATAATTTAGTCTTAATTTCAATAATTCCAAAGGGAGTTATCAATGGCCAATTTATTGAATGGAGATAATTAAGACATTTGAAGAAATTAAAAAAGGTAATGACATGATAATTACCTTTAATGAGAATGATTAAGCATAATCACCTTCTAGAACAACAATAAAAATTTGATTTCTCATCATGCTAAAGCAATAATCAAATTGGAATCCTTGCAGTTTAAAACATTCTCAAACAAAGGATCCTATAACTACTATTAATGGTTCTTAACTTCTAAATCAAGCCTCTCATGTGGCAAAGTAAATTCTTTTGTTCTTAAAAAAAAATAAAATTGGTGAAGATTTTAATAGCTGAGTTGGTTAGCTACCTGAATTCTTACATTTTTTATGAAGGTTCGATGAGGGTAATTCTCTCCCTATTTTCTTCTATTCCACCACAAAATTATTTTTGATAATAAATAAATAAATTGGTATACCAATTAAACCTCAAATTTCCACAAGATCCCATCAGATGCCAACTTTTTCAACTTTTTACCAGTAACAAATCTGTACTTGATACATGTTTATAGCATTTTTTATAAAAAAAAAAGATCTCTGTTTACTTCTAAAAGAAGCATTGCATCTACTTAACATTATAACCTTTTTGTTTGAACATTCCACGGAATCGTTTGATAGAGAGTATTAGGAGAAATAGTTCAAGTATTAAGTGTAATACTATTTAATATTATGTTTGGTAGAAATTTGGGGCTATGTATAATCAATCTATGGATTAGTTATACACCCTACATAGTATTAGAGGGTATATAACTAATACCTTCTATTTGGTGGTATTTAACTCTAATAACATAGGTTAATCTAGGTAAAGACAAAAAATACCCTCTCAAATCCTTTTAATCATTTTATTTATTTTCTTAATATATTTTATATTTATACTAATAAATTTATTTAAATAAATTAGCTTACATATTTTAAAAGATTTGGCCAAACACACTATAAAACATCGTTTGGTTAGGCTGGATATAACTTATAAGTTCTAGCAGGCAGATATCATGAAATGATGAAAATATATTTAAAATATAATTTCACTCCATGCCATGATGATTAAAAGATGTTGTTTAAGCGAACCTATATTATCATTTTAAGCAGGTTTAATTTGGATTAGTTAAACTCCTTAATTGGTTATTTTCTTAATGAAATAGGAAATGGATGAAGGGTAATTAACCATTCCTAGAGTGACATGTGTATATATTTAGGAAATTAAAAGTTCATTCTGGATGGAACATTTAGTTTTATGGCACATGCAATCTCTATTAAGCTTTAATTGTTGTCATGTTGTTTAATCGTTGGCTTTTCAATTTACATGTTACCTTTAGATTTATTAAAAAATTTAGAAATGAAAAATAATATTAAAATTTGGCGTTTAAAATAAACCTTATATATTTATATAATTATGAATTATTTTCAAAAAGTAAATAAAATTAATTTAATATGACAAATGAAATAAATTGGAGGAGGTAGGAGCAGAGGTTAGGATCTTTATTGAAGAGGCAAAATATTTTTTAAGAAGTTGAGCCAAGTGTTTTTTATATTTGTTTTGAGATTTTATTTGTGGTATTAGTGATCTTCTTTTATAAAAATATTTATTAAGTGAACAAACAAAATTTACGTCACAGGGACAACCAAACATTTAGTTGGGCATGTATAATTCACGTTTGTACTTGCTCTTAATTCCCAATCATATTTTCATCTTTAGTATCACGTCTCTAAATTTGTTCATTTTTAATTATTCACATTTAATTTAACATATCTATTAAGAAGTAACAAAAAGATTGAATCATTCATTCTTTTTCATATATTTCTTTTGTGGTTGATAATCGTCTCATATAATCATAAAATCTTATGCCAATTGTTGATTGTTGGTTGGAGATTTTGTGTATTGTATAAATGACCTTTTGCTGATGGAGAACATTTATTAAAGTGGATTAACTAAATTTGCTAGCTTTGTGTTACAAGGACAGCTACCCATTTAATTTGGCAGAGGTTTTAACCAAACTAAGTCATTATATAAAGTCATTCACCAAAATAATATGTTTTTCTAAAATTTTACAAAACTAGTATAAACGTATTCCACAGGAAACGTTTTCGGATATATTTATTTTTAAAAAATTGATGCTTCAGAGATTGATTTTTTTTTATACGTTTACTTACAGTAACGGTTTACTCCTTAAAACGTAAGCTAGTAACTTATATCAACCAATGTTGTTAGTTTAAAAAATAAAATATACCCTAAAAACGTTACCGTGCAATACGTTTTATACTAGTTTTGTAAATTTTTAGAAAAATGTATTACTTTGGTAAATTATTTTATATAATGACTTAGTTTGTTAAAAAATTCAATTTGGCATGTATCCACGTTTGTACTTGTTTGCACTTCCCTATCACATATATTTTCTTTTATATTGTTGTCTATCTATTACGTGTTTTATATTACACTTTTTTTCCCTCAAATTAAACACGATTGACTATGCAATAAATATATTTTTTAAATTAAAATTTTGAATTAAACCTTTGAAAAATAAAGTTATCTTTGATAAAATATATTTTATTTTGACCTTTTAATAATTTTTATACTGAACTCAAATTAATCGAGTCAGTTAAATTATTCGTAAGGAGAAGGTGTAGCCATTCATTTTTTGTATATCGCCTAGAAAGGTTTGCAATGCCTTTCCTCTTGTGATAATAATACAAAATAGATAAAATATAATAACGTGGTGTTGTCTTTAGCTTAGTTATTGTGTGGTTGACAATTATGTGGGCAATGACTCTAACATCACTATTATTTGGCAAATAAAAAAAAAACAGAGTTACCAAATTGCATATTTTAAGTTGGCAAAGAGCATTACGTGTGGTAAGGTGGGTATGGTAGATTGGATTGGGTTATCCTTTACGAAACAATCATTTGAAAATATCTCAATTTTCAAGAAATTGATATTTTGAGTCCCACATTATTTCTTATTACTTTTTATTTATCCACATTTATTATAAAAAAGTGCAAACCTACTCTGTACTTGATGAAAGAATAATTTCTTCCATTTAAAAAATAATACGAATCTCTTTTCTTATCATTATTTTCTTATAATTTTTATTTACCCCAAAATTATTATAACATACTTTATGGGACCACATTAGTTTTCTATGAAGGTATGGGGTTGGGGGCGCGCGTCGGACCACCAAATCTACGTGTATCCAATAAAATTGTTTTGTTTTGTGTGGTTTTAAAAGATCCTTTCCTCAATAGAATTAATTGACAAATTGTTAAAATTATTTGCTTTCACGTTCCTATTAAAACTCCCCATTATATTCGTATTTCATTAATCATCAAGACCGCAGCAAAAGAGAAAAAAAGACTCTACGCGATGGAATGAAATGAATAGTTTCTTTATATGATTTTGAATAGTTATATTTTGAGGTTGAGTTAGATTACGTTATATTACTATATACAAAAAAAACAACAGGAGTATGTTGTGCAGTAGCAGCTACTCATTCACTACTGCTGCTTCTAATTGTGATCCATCTCTCATCATCATTCCATATCCGCTCTAATTCACTCGAATTCAAACCCAATTCTCTTACCCTTTGCAGTGGAGAGCTAATTGTTTGTAATATCGTAGTTTCTGATTCCTCTACTGAATTCCATATGTTTTGATCAAGAATGCTTGTTGGTGAACTCGTCACAAAATCTTTAATTGTTGTAGAATTTGACTCGAGAAATGGATGTTTGAGTAGTTGTTTAGCTGTCCATCTTTCTTTTGGATCTCTTCTCAAGCATTTGCTTAAGAAATCCGTTGCTTTTAAAGAGAGGAATTTAGGTATTTCAGGGGATTGCTCTGAAAATGCATATGTTTGGTTAAGTAATGAAAAACGCGTTGTCCTTATTCCATGGCGCTCCCCAGTAGCCATTTCAATATCTGTAAATCCCATCCCCAAATATCTGTCGAGCAACATTCCCTTTCTTCCCCAGCGGCAACCTCCGGTGCCATGAACCATCGGCGTCCTCCAATTGCCTCCTGCGTATCCGCCGGATGAATCCACCTGGCAATCCAAAATTCACAGCAATTTTGGCACCGGTTTCACCTAACAAATGTTTGCCCCTTTATGTCACAGTGTGCTAGCCTCTTGAATGCAGGTACTCTAATCCTTGTACGATTTGCTTCGTATAATACCCGATCAATGGTTCGTTAATCCGGCCACCCTGTTTTCGAATTTCAACGGAAAGCGTACCGTCCGGCATATACTCCATCCTAATATTAAACATGAGTTTGTACCTTCTCGTGGTATACAATATATATCCTGGTTACATAACTATATAAGGGAGAGGGAAGCAATTGGGACAGAATTTTTGCTCCTTTGGAATAACGGTGAAATTTGATATGCTCCATGACTAACAGCAAAAAACTTCACGGACAAAAATTGATTTAGACGCGGAGACAGCAGCAGAGGAAGCAGCGCGGCCTATGGTATGACCTCTGATCCAATCCCATTTTCGAAGAAGAAAATTGATAGATTGAAGTATAAGAATCTTAGAAAAAAAGTGTTTTGGGTTTGTTAGAAGGTGGGGGGGGGAGGGGGGGGGGGGGGGGCGGTAGGGGCGGCAATGCACATCATCAAAACAGTCGCGGTGGGGTGGGGGGGGGGGCAGGCGGGCTGGGGGGGGGGGGGGGGGGGGGGGGGGGTGGGGCCGGGGGGGGGGCATGGGTGGCAAGGGGGGGGGGGGGGGGGGGGGTAAGGGGGGGGGGGGGGGGGGGGGTGGGGGCCAACAGTGGTGGGGGGGGGGGGGGAGGTGGGGGCGCGTGGGGGGGTGGGCCTGGGGGCGGGGGGGGGGGGGGGGTGGGGGGGGGGGGGGGGGGTGGGGTGGGGGGGGGGGGGGGGGGGGGGGGGGGGGTCGGGGGGGGGGGGGGGGGGGGGGGGGGGGGGGGGGGGGGGGGGGTGGGGGGGGGGGGTGTGGCAATGGCGTGGGGGGGGGGGGTGGGGGGGGGCAACAGAACAAAGATAGCATATATACTAATTTTATCTCCAAATTAGTTGGCCTTACTTTTTCTCTTTAAATTATTTAACAATGTGGCAAAATGCTTGTGGCTATACGGCAGTTTGAGTAGGCTGGAGAAGTGACATGACTTGGCCAACTGGGATGTCGACATGTGGCAACCTATTGTCAACTTAATAGTTTAGTTTATCTTTTTTAGAAAAGAAGTTGGATAGGTATTTGTGAGTTTGTTGTTTTATTCACATCTATAGAGTAACAAAATGGACTCTATTGAATTCTTTTGTATTTTCCCTTTTTTGATGGATAATGGATACAAATGGATTTTATCCACTAAAAACTTTTAAAATTTTAATTTAAACATCTTAGAAGGAGACAAGTATAAGGTCAATCAAAATAAAAATATCTTAAAGATAGTTTAGAGACACAAATGAAATGGAAAAACAGATTATTGACCAACTATGGAAAACAGTTTCTTTGCTCAACAAAGTTAATCATAAAATTCGTATAGATTTTACTTCTTTTTGAATTTCACTCGTAAAACTATGTTAAATATGTTATTACTGTTGAAATGAGATAACTATTTTTAAAAGCCATGATGACCTTCTGGAATAACACAAAAAATTGCTTTCTCATCATGTTAAAGTAAGAATCATACTTGAGGTTTAAACAATTTTCTAACAGTGGCCTATTACTAGTAGTGGTTCTTAACTTCTAAATAAAGTCTCTTATAATCCTCCAATGTGGCAAACTATTTATTTTTTTTTAAAAAAAATGGTTTTGAATTAAAGGTGGCACCAAATCATACCTTTAAATTCCAGCAAAGATCTCCATTTCAAATGCCGCATTTAGCGTAACTAAATTGGACTTTGAAGCATGCACACCTTTCTAACACATAATATTAAATCAATACTTCCTTCGTCTCAAAATAAGTATCACTTTAAAAAAGAATTATCCTAAAATAATTATTGTTTTAAAAATTCAAACTAGAAATAATAAATGTTTCAGCTGTAATTTTGTATTAAAAGTTGCATCTGCTTGATAGTGATCAATTCTAAAGAAACATCTAATACTTCTGTTTATTATTTTGCGACAGTCGAATAAATTAAAGTGATATTTATTTTGGAATCAAGAGAGAGCTAGACAAGAATAAGAAAAAACTGATCGTATATTATAACTTCTTCTAAATGAGATTAGTGGGTTTATGTCTCTTTGCGCGAGTTGCACATATAATAATGCTATAAACGTAATATTTTTAAACATTATTCTGATTTTTTTAAAAAATTGACAATATAATGAAAATTGGACAATCTGGTCATAGTTATCGCTCATTCATTAGGTTATTTGAGTATCTGAAATCTTAAAACATTACACCTAGACGTAAACTTATTTAAAAATAAGTTTTTGTTTTTGAAAAAAAATATGATTAATTAAGCGGATGAAGAGCAGCATCGTTATAAGTGAACAACGTTGTCTCCTTCTAGTTTACAACGTTCCTCCTCAAGAGATGCTTATGAATAAAGAGAAGGTGTGGCATAAGCATATCAACAAGACAACGGGGTTCTGTAAAAGAAGCGTGTGCAACAAATGTCACAAAAAGTCACAGTATCGTCTTTGGACTCCCGCACCTTCCCTCCGTGCGTTTCCTTCGTTGTGCAAGTAAAAAAACCAACAAATCAAAGATTACCCTCATCCGCTGGGCATCATGCTAGAACGGTGAAGTCATTCCGGGTAATATTGATTTAATAAAAAATGCCTCAAAATTGATGATATTATTATAGGATTTTGTTGAATTGGAAATTGATTGTTATTGGACGTAGTGCACTGGTATTATTACTTTTAAATCTACTGTTTGATTTAATGGGCTAATAAATTCTCGGTGTTTATGGAATATATTTGCCGAAATAGGACGATTGTGTGGAGGATGTACGTTTCAGCTCAAATACGTCTGTGTAATTCTAGCATGTACTAACATAAATAATATAAACTGACGCCACTCTTTAATTTGAAGTGGTTAAGCTGCATAATTGTAAATTTAATGAGGAAACTTGAATTGATAGGATAAATCATTTACCTAGTGACAGGTGTTAATATAAATTATGAAATTAACAACTCATAATTATGGATCTGAAATGATTTATCTAGCTACCTACGTACAGTCAACATTATGCTAAAATTAAGTTTGAAAAACATATTAGAAAACGAAGTAATGACCTGCATCTTACGAAAATAGAAAAACGAATTGACAATTGTACTTTTTCGTAATAAGATTATAAAATCACTCATCTTTCATTGAATTCAAAGTTTTATTTATAAAGTATTGCCATAAAAGGGTCCGAAATTGCCCCTGTAATATATGAAAGAAATTAACTTTGCTGTTGGTTTAAAATTTCAGTTTATGCACATTTATATAATATTGATTTTGATTTTCTTAATATGTTTTTAGAAAAGGGAAAATAGTATAAGATAACAAATTATTAATTTAATTCAATTTTAACTGATGTTTAAGCCTGCCAATCACGTCGAAAGTCGCGAACACTTGTGGATGTCTCTTCTCTGACAGATCTCGATCGTTCATTTCCATAATTTTCGCTGCGCCACTCTCAATGTTATACAAAGAAAAGGTTATAAATTTGATATACACATGGTTTTATTGCGATTCGTTTACACCAAATTCATAATTGTATGCAGGAATATACTAACACACAACCATTGATATATATAACATAGTAGGTATACTATATACAATTATGATAACTGATGTACACTATTCAATCTCACCATTTTATATAACCGGAATGTGTGCCTGTGTATTTATACAAGTTGAGCTCACAATTATGCAAAAAAGATAACTGAACATAGGAATATCTATTTTAGTTGCTGAACCCAAAATGTCCGCTTCAAAAAAATTCCCACGTCCTGGAGTGAAGTTCTCATAAAATTGTACTGCGGGCAAGAGAACCCAGGTTAAATTTACTAAGAAAAGAAGGTAACCACGAAAATTAACTTGACAAAGTTAAATAACTTGTAAAAGCCGACAAATTGAATGACTTTTATAACCGATACTGTAAATTGAGTGACATGTTTTCAACTCTTTAAAGTTTGTCGAGGGTGACATTTGAACTCACAAATATATACACTGTAGGGTGTTGGGAATCTTAGGATATATATATATATATATAAACTTATTTTATTGATATGGTACAGTGATTTGAATGTGATGAGTTAGAACAGATCTTGGTAAGAGCACTTCTCACAGAGCAAAACACTTTCATTCATCGTGCGAACGTTAAATTCAAATATCGAACTTCAATACAAATATTAAATAATAGGTGTACAATTTAAAATTATCAAATTTGAATACAAATATCGAATATCAAGTGTACAATAAAAACACAATTCATTTTAAATGTTTTGTGTAGCTAGTTGGAGGACAAGTGGTTGTTATGTGGTTTAAAATGACTGTTGGTGGCTACATTAACGTCCTCTTAAGTGTTGTTGCTAGCTCGTCGAATGATAGAGAGATAAGCCCATAGGAAAAAAAGCTTCTCAGTAATTTGAAACAAAAAAAAATCCATAACTTAATGCCCAAGATGTGGATTATTAGGGATATTACTTTGTTGTGTTGTTATTTTATTTATTTCGTAGAATGAAGCATATGCATTAACTAAGCATATAGAGTAAATAAATTTGTTGGCTTTTCATCACAAGGACAGCTAGAAATTTAGTTGGGCATGTACCCACGTTTGTACTTGTTAACACTTTCCAATTATATTTACTTTTGCTTTCGTATATATCATGTGTTACTAGCAGCTCTTCATATTAAATTTCACATATTTGTCAGGAAGCAAAAATGCACTAAAACTTTAAAGGTATTGGATTAGGTATAGGTATAATAAAGGCAGGCAATGAATAAAAATTATAAATATCTAAGTTATTTTATTTTTTTTGGTTAAACTGTTCTGGGAGGGGGCTCTGGCTGATTTAAAATACAGGTATCTTCATAATTAATTTTAAAAATAATTTATTTTCAACGAAACCATTCGTTATAGTGTAGGTCTAAAACAAAAGTCTAGTTTTCATGTTTAACGTGGTCTTGTCTTAGATTTCCCCTTTGTAGGTGGACAATAATTCAACACGTGGCAATAATATTTGGGGTTATAAACCGTTTTTGTGCAACTCTAACAGCACTATTATTTGGCAAACCTATAAATTAACAACTTAATTACCAGTGGCAAAATTATATTTGTTTATTTTGTCAACAGATGCTTGTAGACTGTGGAAGTTGTACATTGGTAGATTGAATTGGATTACGAAATCGTGATTAGGTGCACAAACAATGTTTGTTCTTTTTTCTTAAGTAATACTTTTTCTTATTAGGTATATTTTTCCTTTTGATG
The DNA here is from genome assembly GCA_027704765.1 of Solanum habrochaites. NCBI lineage: Eukaryota > Viridiplantae > Streptophyta > Magnoliopsida > Solanales > Solanaceae > Solanum > Solanum habrochaites. The sequence continues at coordinate 62,877,652 of JAKWJA010002495.1, read as the reverse complement.
GACTTTGAATTATTTGACAAATGTTTGACATTCTTAATTTCTTATTTACCTTTTATCAAATGTGAGAAAAAAAAGGAAGTCACGTTTATAAAGTATTATACATTTATGCAAGGTTTGGGAGGGATCATGTCTTAAAAAGGTTAGTGTGATATAGGTAATCTATCTTAATATAAAATTAATATCTATTAGCTCGAATTTAAGACCTATACGAATACGAATACAACAAAAAGTTGTTATTGTGTGAGGAAAATAAAATTAGGAGGGGTTAATGGTGTACATTGTATACATATAAACAAAATAGTACTATTATCTAACACATAACTAAAAAGTTACTTCTTTATATTTTTATATTGGAATTTTAATGGGCACTTGACGCAAAAAGTTTTAAAAAGACAAATTGAAATTATGATAGATGTTTGAGAATAAAAGATAATTTGGACTAAAAATATATAAAAAATAGATTGTTTTTTTGGATGGCAAAAACCGCTAAAAAAAAGTAACTCATATATATGAAGATAGAAGATGTATATATTATTTGTATAATGTTATCCAAAATTCTAATGATGATCCATAATTATGTTGCAGGTTGAAATTCTTCACTTTCTGTTAAATTTGTGAAGAAAATTTTGGTTTTTTGAAGGATTTACTATCTCTCTAGAAACAATATATGATCATTGTTCCTTTGACAAGAAAAGGCATGAGGAAATTATGTAAGAGATTCAAAATCTCAACTTAATTGAGAGCTGAGATATGTTTTTAAAATTTTCTTTTTAAAAAATAAATGGCACTTTAGAATATTAAGAAAGTGCCTAATATAAAACAAAAAGCTTGAATTTCAGATTGGCCACAACAATACTGTAATATATGTAGCCTATTTTGTTCTTTTAATTTAGTGTCAATAAGCAATAATAAAAATACTCAGTAATAATTTATTAAGTAGATTAAGATAAAGTAATATATTTGCAAACACTTAAACCATATCTTACGAAGACAGAATTTTTTTAAAAAAAAGACACTCGATTCAAATAAATAAAATAAGTTGCTTATGCTTTGTCAATTGGTGATGGTGCAATATTTTCAATTCAAACTATATAAGTGAACGATTATAAAGTTGCAACTAATTATTGCACCAAATAAACATCTGTTTTTACACTATAAACTTAATAGGGCCGCCATTAGGTGGAGTTAGTTACATAATGTGCAAGCAAACTAAGCTTATACCCCTCTAATCACATATTTTTTTTACTTTTAGTATTATATTGATTACCAAATCTTTGAGTCATGAAAGTTTTATTCTTTTAATGCTACTACCCCTTAATCCCCTTCTCTCATTGTTGTCGCGCTTCCGCTTCATCTTTCACTGTCACAGTGTCATTAGGTTGCCATAAGTGTAGCATCAATTTATCTTTCAAATTCAAATTCTAACAGAAATGTTTGTCAAATATGATGGGACCTACTAGCTAATAGAGGTGACTAAATTAACCCAAGAAAATTATAACTTGTTCAATTTGTTTAAGCTTAGATAAGCTATTAACCCGTCAATTTATTAGATCATTCTTCAAAAATGAAGTTATATGTTGATCAAACTAATTTATATCTTAACAAATTCTTTTTAAATCATTATTATTTACTATGTTAATCGATCTGTATATATAGTCATACAAAGAAAATACGTAACATTCTTAGATACTAAAAATTAAAGAACAACCAAAAAATTAAAACTTAATAAGAATAGGTGGAGTGTATTTTGATTCGTGTTTAGCTCATTTAAACCCAAATAGTTTGTGATCAAATAATAATCCACTCACTTATAATTTCAATTTATTTTTTACTCACTTAATTCAGTTCAAACAGCTTTTTAATTCACTTGAATCAAATTTCACCAAGACCATTTTTCAAATCCTTCTTTTCCCTATGCTATTTTACTAGGGAAAATTGTATATAATAGCAAAAACTAATAACCTAAAATTAAATGGAGAATAGCTGGGTTTTGTTTTAATTGTGCTCATTAGCAAACATTAGCTAAAATTTGCCCGCGTCTCTCTCCCAAGAATCTCGTCGTCACTCTCATTCTCGCCGCCTCTCTCGCCTTTATACACAAAAAGTGTTATAAGTAGTTTCTGTATTGTATATTAAATGCGATGAGAAAAAATTGCTATTATACACACTTGAAAAAATGCTGATCTTCGTGTTATTACCCTTAATTATACAATTTACAAAAAATTTTACTTCAATATTAGTGTGAGAAAAAAATGCCAATGAATTATACAATTGTGAAGTTTACAAATTGCAGGGAATACAATTTTTCTCTAGCTTATAACAACAGAAGTGTATATATTGTGTTTGCTGCTTTGGTAATAAAGCGAGAAAAAATGTACTCTTCTTGCTATACACTGATAAATTATGCAATTATACATACATTTTTACTTGCGATTCAAATGTTATTGCAAAATAAAGTAGACAATTGCAGCGAAATTTAGGCTAGCAAATTATACAATTTAGGCCAGCGAAGTCTACCAATGATAAGCCAGCGAATTATACCAGTGTATAGTATAGAAAATTATTATACAGTTTTAGTTTGCTATGGCGCGACACTTATGCAAAGTGTGCTTATAGCATGCAAATATGAATTTTTGTTTGTTATAGTGTGAACAAGTTGCCCATTTTACTATCCATACATCTGGAAAATATGATTTATTGGACAAATAAATAAAATCTTAGAGATGGCTAATCTTTATGGGATTCATTTTTTATTATATTATTTTTTTGTATATGAAGATTGGGGTTGGCGGTGGACCATCAATCTACCCAATGGAAGTTTCTTTGTGTAATGTTTTTTAAAAACCTTTAAAGCAGTTTATTCAAAAACTAGTGTATGTATCATAATTATGAATGTTTGCTTTCACGTTCCGTTATATAAAATTTGGCGGTGTGGCGTGCAGGTTTATTATTTAGCATTCAACATCTTTCTGATTGATTCAACTACTCTTCTAGTGAGTGAATGTTTTGGATACATTAGAAAACTAAAAAAAATCTTATATATCACGTTGCTTAATAATAATTGCAAAAATAGTCATATAAAAAGACAAGTTATGTATTAAAATAATAATATTTGTTACTTCATTAGAATTGACAAGGTTAAGTTAGCTTTCCTAACTCGTACTTATTTCTAATGAGTGAAAATTTTATTTTTATAATAAAAAACGTCTTGAGGACACTCTGCTTGCCGCGTAATATAAATATTTTATTTTAAAGAAAAGTCAAGATATATTGCTAGGTATATTGATAAATTTTAATTGTTTATAGAAGTTTAAAGGCTGAGGAAGGGATGTGAAATGCAATACGATTTAGCCAAATTAAGTAATTAAACCCATTGACCTTTACTGCAGACACGCATGGACTGTTGTGTGGTCCATAATATGTATAACAAATATTCTCCGTGACTCACACTAACTAATATATTGTCGTTCATATATACAAATGTTAGGGGTGACAAGTTGGGCAAATTGGGTCAAATTTAATATAATGAGTTTGAGATAATAATCGTGTCAAGATTTAATTTAATTTGAATTTACTTTGTTTAAAATGTATTGGATCAAAATAAGTTATGTAGCGGACTAAATTACGGGTGAAGGTCCAATCCAATTCAATTATTACTAAACTTAATTATTTTATTTGTACCTGATAAAAACATGTTCTTTTCTCTATTATGGCTATATACACCATATCAAATTGAAAAATAAAATAAAATAAAATTAGAATGTGACAAGATTTTTTATGAGCCAATTCGAATTATATATCAATCTATTTTTTAACGAATTGAGTTGAAATGAATTAAGCTAATAAATGGACGAATTGAGATGCTAATATTGGGAAGAATATTCCAGCTCGACAACGCATCATCTTGCTTCTACTATAGAATATGTACAATTTTATCTTCAGGATAAAATAAAAAATGGCTGATATTGTACATTACGATCATATTGGAACATTAAATAATTTGATTCCGTACTTCAAATCAAAGGAGGTAAGTATTGATTAAGCGATTAGCCACTAAATAAAAAGACGTTTTTTTTGTTTTTGGCTACAAGGAGACTATAAGGAACATCTTGAATCATCAAACACGAAATTTTTTTTTAATTGGATTATTATTTACATATACATTGTACATTTGTTGTACTAGCAAAGGCGACCAAAATGTGGGTAATGAGATATAGCAAAGTCAATGTAGGTTAAATTAGACACACTACACATGAATGTGAATGATCCCACCAAAGAATGTCTTTAATTGTAATGCATAATCTGTCTTTGTTACTAGATTAGTGGTATGTTCCCTTTTTGATTGGAACAAAATTGTCTCATCTGAAATTATCCAATGTATAGAATTCATCGTTCATAAAATGGATTTGTGGATTGAATAGTGAAAAACTATTTTATTTCTTTAATCAGAAGTTCCAAGTTTTGTTGCTAGCGCAATGTTTGTGGACATTAGTGAATGGACGCACCTACATATAGGACTTGCAGACCTAGTACTGTGATTCAGTTCAGTCAGCCCTTTGTCAATAGAAATATGATACAAAGATGAGAAACAAAAAAGAGCAATACTGACATGTACAACATGGAATTGCAGGTTAAACAAAAACAAACTATCACCAATTATTCTTGTTCCCTATTTTCAAAAACCTATATAGCATCTTCAGTTGACATGTCACAAGGTTACCCTCCACAATGTTTAGACATGCTTACTACCAAGTCTTGTCAACTTGGTTTAGGTACCTAGCTACTTTATTTTTTCCTAATAATAATTAATGCAGTTTCACTACTTATAACATATTGTGATTGGACAAAAGTAACATCCATATATAAATTTAAATCGCGATATATTGATGAGATTATTATATATTTAATTAGAAATATTCAGTTTGAATCTTTAATATAGAAAACATTATTTTAAAATTGTTCTACCTTTTCAAAAGAAGCTTGATAGTTTGCCTATAATTTGATTAAATAGTAAATTTACCCCAACTTATACGGCCAAAACAAGTAATACCAACCCATCTTTATTGTTCTTGTTTCGCCAAAGGCGGCTAAGTTTTCAAAGGACGGTGTGCAATGTGTACACGGCTATTAGACTTTACATATTTCCTAAAACATCAAAATATAATGGTAGAGAGAATTCACTTTTGATCTAAAATTAAACTATTAATCACATAATTATTACACACTGCTGGATGAATGATTTCAACTAGATCTAATTTAAGGATATTAATCAATTCAAATTAAAGTGCCTAAATTTGTATTTTATAAAATAGCCACGTGATTTGAACTTAAATAATCACTCATAATCATCACCCAACTCAAAAGCCACACGCATCTACATGAGAGTTGAGAAGCAACATGATGAAGTCAACTCTTATAATAAAAATTGTATATTGATGTCATTAGACATTGGTATGTTGTTTTACGCAAAACATGTCAATACTTCCCCTAATTGATTATCTGAACTCTACTTTATTGATAAAAACTCATGTTTCTACTTGTCATTCTCTGTCAGTCTGTGTTTTTTAATCCCACCCCCATTTTATTGTGAAAATATGATACGTTTTTAAATACATTTTGACTCCGATATAGAAGAGTTATACATACAATGGTACGTGGACAGTGTGTGTGCCTTTTATAATACACACGCAATCTACGCATGACATTTCGTGTAGTATTCAAGTAAAGGGATTATAATTTATAGTAAAATATAAGGCATAGAGAAAACTAAAAGAATATACATTCAAATTTGAGACATAAAGGAGTTGGTTGAGACGTATTTTTAAAAAGTTCAAAAGTTGTATCGAGTGTTAGTTATTGTTTATGTTCTGAAATTATGTTTCTTGGGTTACGTACTCATGGTTAACGGTATCAAAAAAAGATAATTTTTTTACACTTTATATCCTCAATTAATTACTTTAAAAAAATATATAATTTTAAGTTAATAAAAGATAGAAAATTGAATATATGTTTGTGAAATCCACACTTGAGACATTGAAAGATTTCCATACGATTGATTTAGAAGCCACGTATGGATCACTACTAAAAAGACAACTTTTTTTTTCAATGTTTTGAAGTGATTTGGAATGACTCAACCTTTTGCATGAAGAAAAAACAATTTCTCACGTTAGTTGGAGAAGGGGATAATCTTGCGTTTCGAAATAACATAACCTCATTAATTAGAAGCAATTATCATGTCTTTAATTCACTTAATTAACTATTTAACCTTTTTTTTAAGAGTTATCTCGGTTTATATTTGAAAGATTAGAGGCTAGTTGAATAAAGTAATGAATAAGCAACAAGAATTGAAAAACATTTTAAGTGATTTTATTGATTTATCCGCTTAAAATCATTAAAAAAAATACTTATAAGCTATAGTATAGTTAATTTTCCGCTTTTTGTTTTACATTTTCAAAAAAATTACTTAAATACACATCTTATTTTACCATAATTTCAAAAAAAAATCCTATCATATAAATTTTTTTAAAAAATTCGAATCACACGTCTATGATGATACATCATTTTTATCCCGCCTTCGTAGGATAATCCAGACATCTTTGCAAACATCTCCATAAACATTATATGTATTCGAATGTCTAATGATATATTCGGAAGTCTAATGATGTATTCGGATGTCATATCCTCTTCTGATACATCCATCTTGTAATGTCGCTATTTCTGGAGGTCCATTGATGTATTTGATAAAAAATTTTTTTATCAATTTTAATTTGTTGTAATTTTAAAACCAGGAATTCAAAAAACAATATTAAAAACTCTTATTAGTACTAGATTAAAAATGGTAACAAGATGACAATGAATCCAAAAACCAAGTTGATTCAATATCTACCAAAAAGTGGAATATTCTCAAGGAAACTCCAGTAGAAGTTTATTGATTTTCATGCCTAAACCCCATTCCATTAAAAAGATACTTATTCTTAAACACTTCCTAACCCCACGGTTTAATATTAACCATTTTGAGGGTAACCATCACAAAAACAACGTTAACTAATGAAAGATTAAATACATCAAATTTATATGAACTTCATTAAATGCAATGTTTTGCCACGTTGTAAATCCTGTTAAATCATTTTTCAAACTCTATGGCGTAAAAGCTCCCAAAAAAAATATAAATAAAAAAGCCACCTAAGCTTACCCTTATTTAGTTTGGGAATACTTGAAAATTCCATCTTGCATATAAAGGTTGTGGGAATAGCAACTATCATTTCTCTGTTACTAGGCTTCCAAACAAATTAAAAAAAACAGAGCATTTTAAAAAATCCTCAATCTTCTTCTAAAATGGATTGGATCAGAGGCAATACTATAGGCCACGGATCCACCGCCGCCGTCTCCGCCGCCAAATCACGTTTCTCCGGTGAAGTTTTTGCTGTTAAGTCAGTGGAGCTATCCAAGTCACCGTTGTTGCACAAACGGCGCAGACAAATTCGGTTACAATTGAGCGCGCCCCTTATGTAGGTTAGTTGACAAAGGGGTATGATTATGATGTTACCAAAGAGTAAGGCTAAACATCCAGTTATATTAATCTTAGGAGGGAGTATATTGCCGGACGGTACTCACTTTCCTGATGAACTTCGAAAAAAACAGGAGAGTGGCCGGAGAAGCGAAACATTGGACGGCGGGGGTATGTTATACCAAGCAAATTCGATCAAGGATATTAGAGATTACTTACATTCAAGAGGCGTTTTTAGCGAACTGTGACACTTTAAGGAGGCACCGGGCAACAAAACATTTTATAGGTGAGAAAACGCGTTGCCCCCAAAATGTGATTATTGGCATGTGCCAGGTGGTTGATTAACCGGCGGATTAAACGCAGAGGGCAATTGGAGGGGAAACCCGCGATTGTTCTGGCACAGAAGGTGGCGGGGTTGGGAAGAAACCAGGAACGGGGTGTTGCAGCAGATATTTGGTGGATTGGAGTTGTTATGTACAATTATGAAATGGCAACTGTGGATCGCCATGGAGTATAATGTGACTAAACGCAGCTCTCAGTACTTTAACAATAAATAGCATTTTCAGAGCAATCCCCTGAAATCCCAAAATTCCTCTCTTCACAAGCAAGGGATTTCTTACGCGAAACTGCTTGAGCAGAGATATGTAAAACGAAAGAGGCAGAAACAACTGGTCAACAAACAGCCTTCTGGAAGTCAAATTCTACGATAATTAAAGATTTTGTGACGAGTTCACCAACGAGCATTTTAGCTCAAGACATATGGAATTCAGAATCTACGATATTGAACAGTTAGATGGCTGTGAACGGGTAAGAGAATTGATTCTTTTCGAATTCAGGTTGAATCGAATTGAGGATGACTGATGAGGAGAGATCGCTGGACAGTTTACGGAATAGAATTAAGGTGAACAATGAAAATATTGATGTAAATGTTGTACGTATACAAAACCATGTACCAGATTCAAATAACAGAAGGAGAGAGAGAAAGAAGAAGAGTATTTTATCTACTTGCCAAACTTTCAAGGAAATTATAATTTTGATCGATTCGTCAGTTTGCTAAAGTTTGTATTAGCAGAAAGAATACTCCAATTGAAAAATGCGGATAACCAACACGTGAGGAGAGTGACTACTACAAGTAAAAATGAAATAAAATTTGAAATTTAGTCGTTTAGTGAATGTAAACACATCGAAAAGAAAAAGGAGAGATAAGAACGAAGATAAAAAGGCCAACAAAAAAAAGATGCAACAAAATGATATGTGGACATGATTTGTAGTGGACATCTCTTGGTCATTTTTTAAATCCACTTTACACTTGTTTTTAATTTTGAAAAAAGTATTTTTCGCAGCAGAGGCTTATCTAATGCGATTCATAAGATATTTCATAAAAAAAAATTAATCCGTATATATCTAAAAAATATTCTAATTATTCTTCTAAGTTATGCTATATTAGGTTTGGTATGAATAAAGGCAGATTACCGCTAGTAAATTAAATTAACAGTAGAGCATAAATTAGTCAAATATATAGTAAACAAAACCTATATTTTAAAATGTCACATTATAATTTGAAGATTATTTGTATACTTTCATGTACTCAATATGTATTATCTACTTATTAAAAGTCACATTTGTTGTACAATTTCTGCAAATTTTTTATGAAATTGATAAGTAATAAAATATCGTTTTTATTTATAATTTATTTATTATCATACAAAATGAAAAGTAACTAATAATATGAGACAAATGAATATTAGGCTCCATGCTGACACATAATATTATAAAATATGAGATATCTGAGTAGTAATAGAAAAAGGAACGACCTTAAATCATCCACTAACAAGTTTTAATTTTTTTGTTAGTGCATTACATGTACATTGTACATTAATTTGTCGGCTAACAACAAAGCAAATATGGTTCGACTGCCACTATACATGAATCTAAATAATCCAATAAGATATGTGCTATACTCTATGTTTCCTTTCTTAAATTATTAATTTTTTTTCATTTCTTTTAATTATCAAATGGTGACGAGTCGGTTTATAAAGTACTAGGCTAGGGTAGGAAGATTTATTTCTAAACGAACAAATAAAATGATTATAAATTTAATAAATTGGATTATACAGCTGAATAGGTACTCCCTTCCCAGACACTGATTACAAACTAAAAACGCTATAAAGTAAAATTTAGATGATCCCTGTTGTTTGTGTCTGTATTTTTGACAGGAGGATTTGACCAATTTTGAAAAAATGAAGTTAATTCGTTATTTTAGCTTCATTCGTTCACTTCATACCGTCGGACCTTGTGGTATACATTTTAACTAACTTAATTTTTTAACACAAAGCATAAGAATGTAAAATCTTTTGTGATCTTATATATACATATTATTATTAGTACTATTATTTTCGATTGGTAGGCTAACCAACTCATCTCAATTATTTTGTTCCCTAATTTTCCATCTATATACAAACGTTTAGACATGCTTACTACTAAGTGACAAGTGTTGTCAACTTGGTTTAGGCACATACGGTTTCCAAAAGATTGAAAGTTAAAATTATATCTTACTTAAATAATCTAAAACAAGACATAATTTATCAATATGACCCCTTTGCTACTTTGGGGGTGGGGTGGATGAGAGTTGTTAGGTTATTTATTTTAAGATGAAATGAATCCGACTGATCAAAAGCATTCTCTATGATTCTACTTCGCCCTTCTTATTCTTAGGTGAGTTATTTCTACATGTATATATTTAAATCTTAAATTTATTACAGAGCCACAAAAAAATGAATTAATAGTACATTGTCAATTTAATTTATATTTAAGGGAATATGCTTACATTCAGAACGATGATTATTAGCGATATTAATTCTTAATTATCACTAAATATGTATTTAGTTAGAATAACACTCTTTTGTTATGTACTAATAAAGCTATTAGCGACATTAGTTTAAAGAACTTAACGCAATGTCCGAGAAAGACCTTATAGCACCTTTTATTAATTATAATGATTTATTATCATTTAGAAATTATTTTTTATTGTAGTGATAACCAAGTCTCACTACTAAAAACCAGGCCAAAAAGAAAAGAGACCTAGAAAAGCGACCTCAGTGAGGTCTGCTGTCGGCAAAAAAGAGACCTCTAAAAAGAGACCTCAACGGAGCGTTTTTAGGTCAGTAAAAAAGGAAGGTCCACTTTTTTTACAGAGGACCATGGGTCGCCAAACGGAGACGTCCGAGGGCACCAACAAATAATCTAATTTTTACAAAAAGGGAGACCTCACGAGCGTCACTATAGTATTATGTAATTTAATTTGATATTTGTTAACTAGAGACCTGTCAGAGGTCAAATTTATATATTATTTTTAATTTATATTTTAAAATAAAGAGACCTATTATGGCGCGAGATATATTTATTAATTTTATATTATTTTAAAGTAGAGGACCTCATTGCCAGGTCTCTCTTGCATTTATATCTGGAGACTCACGAGGTTCCGATAACAATTTACGCAACATATAATGCAGAAAAAGGAACCTCATTGAGGTATCTATCTGTATATATAAAATGTTCATTAGAGACTATGAAGGTCTCCATTATGAAATAGATGAAAAAATACATATTAATACAAAAGGGAGACCCTCATGAGAGGTCTCTCTTCGCAATTTTAATAAACTTCAGAAAATGGTAAATAGAGACCTCATTGAGGTCTCTAATATGAAATATCGAAAAATGAAGGCAAAAAAAGAAGACTCATGACGGTCTCTATGAATGAAACTATCTGACGAAAATATGCAAAATAGAGAACTCATGAGGGCTATTTTTCTGAGAAAAAACGTGGCAGAAAATGAGTATTTCTGAGGCTTCTCTTCACCTGTCATTTTAATTCAGTACCAATCAAATCAAAAGAAGCTTTTCCAAAAAAACAATTGACGAATTACAGTTACTAAATATTCATCGGCTCACGTCAATTGCAACGCACTTCAACATAATTAATATTAAAACAAAACAATGATATCCATAAGTTAATTACTACCATTCCAACGTTAATGATTCACACAAACAAAGAATTTCCATAACAAAATTATAAAGTAACCAAATGATCCCATACCAGTGAAAACTAGCAACAAGTCTAAACTCACAATGTGGTAGTGGTTGTTTGCACATAATCATCACTTTTTCTCATACTTCTCAATGGTCATATGTATTATGTTGACATACATTGGATATTGAGGTTCGGTTTCTAGTTCCTTTTCCTACAGTAAAAAAAATAATAAAAGTTCTAATCAAGAGTAATAAATATTAATACATAAACTAAGCATAAACACAAAGAAAAATGAATCAACACCCAATTTCCTGCCCACACATTCACTGATTTGGCCCCTACTGGTGGGTAGAAGACACCACCCTTAGTAGATGATCGTGCCTTTTTATCGGATCGCATAATCTGCTTAAATCTTGGCTCATATTTCCCATATGCGGACGAGTAATTTTGCCCAAGCCTCAGGTTTTTAGAGTAGTGTAGTTAGAACCCGATAGGTGGTGCTATTATCTTACGAGCTTATTAAACAAACTAGCAAGGAGTATGCGTAGCATTCGTGTGAAAGTCCTGCACAAATTTGGCCTCATGTTGCCGGACGCCCAAGCACATTTTTTCTACAAATCAAGCAAAATTATTTTATTTGATAAGTATAAGTGAAGACAAGTATTTTTTTTTAATAGTGTGTCGCTTTACTTCAGATGATATTATATTGTTGATTTCTCTGTACCTTCTTTTGGGGGGTTGCGAAGATCAACCCACTGAACATCTAAAGCCTATTAATTTTTTTGTAGGCCAACCGGATACTCCTTGCCAAATAACCTCCTTGGAGTACACCAGATAACAACTCCATCTAGGATTTCCCTCACCACATTCTTACCCAAATCCATATTGTTAGTTTTTTTATATTGGAGTCTTCTGTCAGATAGTGTGAAATTTAACACCATTAACAACATACTGTATTTCATAATCTCCAAACATGACATTTATTTAAAGGACACTTCTTAATCATTACCATACGTAGAAAAAGATCGAAGGTCGTTGCATACTCCCCAAAACCAATGACCACCTTCTACAAACTCAGGGTCGTAGCATCATGTCGACCAAACGTAGTCATATATACATCCAACTACGATCCATCCCATAAAGAATCTTAAATTAAATTGTCAAGCACTAACCCAATAGTCAAATTTAACGTATTAACCAACTTATGAATTTCTAAGTCTAATTAGTTAGTTTTTAACATAAATTCTAATAATTTACTCTAGTAACAGTTAACTTAGTAACTAACTTAAACAAATTTCTAGTTTAAGTTAGGTTTAGTTAAATTAATACTAACAAGATAGTTACAAACTAACCAAATAACTTATTACTAAAATTTAAACGCGAAGCTGTCAACACTAGATTGACACAAATAATTGATGTTAAAAAGCAAATCAATTATTGGCATAATAGGATAAAACGAGTGTTTGGGTACTTATGCTTAACAAATAATTATTTCTAAAATTAAAGCGAAGTGTTCCAACACTAGATGGACACAAATTGATTTTTCAAAAGAAAAAAAATCAATTTATCATCAAATAGGATGCAACTAGTGTTGCGTAACTTCAGCTAACAAATAAGGATTTCTAAAATTACAGCTAATGGTGTCAACATAGAGGCACAAAATTGATTTTCAAAAGAAACTCAATTTTGGTAACTAAGTAGGATCAACTAGGGTTGGTGTACTTATGCTTAAAAATAATTATGTCAGAAAATCTTCGTGAGTGTCTTCCTGCTTCAATATAAATGAGTTCTTTGAGGATTAACTTCAATATCTTCTTTGATATCATTGAGCTCCTTAAATTAGTCATATATTAGGTCAAAAGATTTTTGATAGTCACCTTTTTGTTGTTTGACTTGGTTGCTTGAAAGACATTTTTCAGCTTAGTAGATCCAAAGGTGAGTAGCACACACATTTTACCCATAGGTTTTTCATAAAGATTCATAACCTAAGTATATGTGCAAAGTACAATATCCACAATGAGATATAAAAAAAAATATATAGAGAAGTAATACAATCAACTTAAAGCCTCAAAAACCACCTCCATCATATGATCTAACACATTAGTTTTAATAACCCAAAATAAATAAATTTACCTGGAGAGGGCTAGGCACTGCTGAGGCGACTGTTTGCTGCTGCAGACGTGGCGAATGAGCGAGGGGTAGAGAAGGGAAGTGCTGATAGCTGTGAGACTGGCAGGCGGGAGGTCGCGGACCGGGCTAGTGCATGCTGAGATGCGAGAGACGATGGCGGCGGAAGAGCTGGGGGTCACGAGGGAAGCAGGAGCTTAGAGCGGACGGAGAAGCGGTCGCTGGCAGTGCAGCAGGGTAGCTGCGGCGGAGAGGTCGCAGATGAGCGCGAGGGTCGCGGAGGGCAGTGAGAAGCTAGAGAGGCGGTCGAGGGAGAAAGAAAGAGAGAGAGCCCGCACAGTCGTGAGAAAGAGAGATCGAGGTCGCGAGAAAGAGAGAGAGATAGCATGGCAGCGTGACAAAATTTGAAGCGAGAAAGACGAGGGAGAGGAATAGTATTTATAAATTTTGGCATCGGTTTGTGTGTTGTTTAAGAGACCTCAGTGATGGTCTCTACATTTTTAACTATTTAAATATTATTTTTAATTTTAACAAGTAGAGACCTAATGAGGTCTCAAATGGTCGTTAAATTAAAACATAATAATTTAATTAATTGAATAGTTAAAAAATTTATGCGACCTCATGAGGGTCTCCACTTTATGAGATTAAATAAAATCTTAAAAATTTTTAAATAAGTCAGATAAAAAAAAAAATTATTCATTTTATATTGACCTCACGAGGTCTCTCACACATAAAAAAAAAATAAAAGATATGAATAAATAGAGACGCATGAGGTCTCTTCTTTGACCTATTTTTGAGGTCTCCATTTTTAGGTCTCTTTTTGGCCTTTTTTTAGTAGTGTCTAGACAAGTAAAAACATATGGACGAGGTATTTTTAGAGTTGGGAAAGAAAAAAAAATGGCAAAAGAGATTATAAGATTGAAAATTGAGGGCAATCGTTCAAGTTATTAAGATTTATCAACGGGTGAAGTATCAAATTTTAGAACCATAAAAGTAGGATAATCGTGGCAACAACAAGACTAACCAAAAAAAATTACTATCAATTAATTAATAATGAACACTTAATGTGTCGCCGATAGCTTGGTGAGAGGGGGTAAGGGGGTAACACTTTTGTAAATATTTTAAATCATATGATCATCATGAAATCTATTGACAAATTAATTAATGTCAGTAAGATTTTAAAACTCTTTATTAATACGAATATTTATTATCAATTAAAACTATTTTTATCACAATAAAGCAAAAAAAAAAAAAAAAGGACTGCGCTATGTGTCACAAGACTATATGCTAGATATTGATAACATCGCACACTTAGGATCCAAAAATTGGACTGTTAATTATGTCAACATATGTTAAATACCTGTTATTCAATGAATGATTTCTTTTTCAACCAACTTCTTTCATCAAGAAAATAATTAAGGAGACTAACCAATTCAAATTAAAGTGCTTAAATTTGTATTAAAGTTAAGAGCCACGTGACTTGAGCTTAACTATCACATAATCATTAGCTAACTCACAAACCACGCCTTCATGGGAAAGCATGGTATGTCAATAAATGGTTGTTGAATTATTTCGTGTTTTATTTGACACAAAACTTATAATGATAATGAAATTATAAAATCTGTCAACATATTTTCTGATGTTGAAATTAACATATGGAAACTAAAGATAAAGAGTTGTAAAAAAAAAATACGTTCTTCTTAAAAACAGATTAAAAATGAAAGTAAAAGAATTAAATTTGAAGGAAATAAATGCTATTATAAATATCTGCTTCGATTTGGGAGTTTAATGATATTTTGTAAAGTCTACTAACCCCAGCAAATGTTACGTTATTTGCAAAGAGGTAGAGACAAATGTCATGTACACTATATGTGGTGAAATTTGTTGCAACTTCTTTCACACATTTATTCCATATTTGTTCTTTTAACCTCTCGTTTAAGTTTAATCACTATTATGTCTTCTAGTTAATACATTTTGCAACCTTAATAATATATCAATTAGTGCGACTTTGTTAATACATGTACTCTCTGAAGCACAGGCGAAATCATAATTAAGATTTTGGGAGTTCTATATTTCTTTTAGAACGGTAATTAATTTTGTTAGGGGTTCACAAATTAATACATACATATATATATATTTAATTATTTTTTATTACAAATACAAAATCTAAGAAAAATCTACTAAGTTTTTCTAAATCCACGAACTCCATCTAGCTTCGCCTCTGCTCCAAAACACAATCAATAAAACCATGAAGGCGAATTCAATTGACTTTGACAAAATTGCCTCGAGAAATCAATTATAACTACAAAAAAAAAAAAGTAATATTCAAGTATATAAGCAAAGAATATTTATTTATTTATTATTACGTATATATGTACTGAAAATGTTGTGCCTGTACAACACCTAGACGGCGGACATTTTGGAGTATTTCAAGTCAAGGGGATTATATATTATTCTATTATTATGATTATGCTTATAGTCTTATAGATACTAGATACGTTGAAATTGTGTGACGTTTTATAAGCACACAACATTATTTTAAATATAAGTTAACAAGTAATAGTTGAGGAAGGTCAGCATCAAAGGGCGAAAATTGTGGAAAAATTGATGGTTGAGATTGGGAAAAAACACCATTTTGCCAATTGAAGATTTCATACATCTGATGGGAAGCGAAAAAAAAAAAAAAAAACTTTTGTCATGTATTTGAATGCGATTAAAAGCTTCTCAACGTGTATTGATTATGAGATTATTCCTTAGCATGATGGAAAAAACAAGGATCATTAAATTTTGATAATAGCTTTTTGAAACAGAAGAAACATTTAACACTTTGTTTTTTTTCATCTCTATTTATTTTTCAAACATTGAATATTCTTAAAGATTACAAAAGACAAGTCTTTGATCTAACTTTGACTTGCTGTAGTCCATAGAAGATAAAATAAATTATTTAAATACACATCTTATATTTATCATAATTTTTAAAATTTTCTATCTTTTAGGAAAGTTTAAAAAATTTCCTTCGTAACTTACATCACTGCGTCTTGTGTAAATTTCTAGTCTCCCTCTCGAATACATCATATCCTTACCCTTTCTGTTACATTAAATCTCTCCCTTCTTTGATGCATTCCTTTTCTCTCGGATACATTATATCCCTCCTCTCTCTATCCGGTACTTCATCTCCTATAAATGTATGCAGATGTTATGTCCCCTCTTTGATATATTTCTTTCCTCTCGGATACATCCCCCTATATGGATGCCTGCTTATGTGTTCGAAAGTTCAAGATGATATATTCGAAATACATAAAATTTGATTACGAAGTTATAGCATTTAAAAAATACAAAAAATTAAATATTAATTAACTTTTTAAATATGAAATTATTAAAATAGCATCAATATAATATTCCACTTCTTGTTTTTTACCCTAACGTCTAAGAGACTTGCCAATTTTATAATTTTGCCAAAATTTTTCATTTGACTTCATGCTTGTCAAGTTTTGTGAATTGAATATTATTATAAAATTTTGGTGGATAAAACATGCAACAAATGTCAATGAATTGAAACCTATCAAAAAGTGGAATATTGTGAAGAATTCCGTAGAAAGTTTTTGTTGGTTCTTCAACCAACTCTCTTGAAAAGATATTCATTAACTATCACCTACAAAACAACTCAATCCAACTTATCAATTCTATGTATTATTTTAAAGTTTGAATACAAGGTATTGGCCCGCTGTAGAAAAAAATCCAATGGAAGTACATGAGTTGCTGAAGCTACTCAATCTGCCGCATGGCCATAACCATTTAGCCACGTTGTAAATTCAATTTCAAAACACTATGGGAGTAAAGTAAAGGAGTAAAGTGGCACCTAAGCTCTACCCAAAGATTTGGCATTTCTGAAAGTCCAAATTATTTATTTACGACTACATTCTTTTTATTTATCCGATTAAATTTGAATTTACGTCAAACCTATATATATTATATATATATAATACTATATATATATATATATATAGATTCATTAGCGTGACTCCGAACGAAAACAAAACTGAAACACTTTCAAAATTGAAATACATTTTTCTTCTTTTCTTCCTAAATGGATTGGATCAGAGGTCATACCATAGGCCGCGGCTCCTCTGCTGCCGTCTCAGCCGCCAAATCACGTTTCTCAGGTGATGTTTTTGCTGTTAAGTCAGTGGAGCTATCGAAGTCTCAGTTGTTGCAAAAGGAGCAGAAAATTCTGTCACAATTGAGCTCCCCTTATATAGTTAGTTACAAGGGGTATGATGTTACCAAAGAGAAGGATAAACTCATGTTTAATCTTAGGATGGAGTATATGCCGGACGGTACACTTTCCGATGAAATTCGAAAACAGAGTGGCCGGATGAAAGACGAAACCGTGATCGGGTATTACACGAAGCAATTGATACAAGGAATTAGGAAGTACTTACATTAAGAGGCATAGCACACTTGGGACATAAAGGGGGCAACCAAAAACATTGATTAGGTGAAACCGGTGCCAAATTGATGTTGTGGAGGTGCCAGGTGGGATAATCCGGCGGACGGAGAGGGGCGGTGAATGCAGAGGCCAATTGGAAGGAACGCCGATTTGGTCATGGCACCGGAAGGTGGCGCGTGCGGGAAGAACAGGGGTGCTGCATGCAGCAGATATTTGGGATTGGGCTGATCCAATTATCGAAATGGCTACTGGGGGATCGCATGGAATAACTGTGACAAAGCAGCTCATTCTTTACAAATTGATTTTCAGAGCAATCCCCTGAAATACCTAAATTCCTCTCTTTACAAGCAACGGATTTCTTAAGCAAATGCTTAAGAAGAGATCCAAAAGAAAGATGGACAGCTAAACAACTCCTCAAACATCCATTTCTTGAAGAATTAAACTTGAATTCTACATCAACAAATCAAAATTTTGTGACGAAGTCACCAACAAGCATTCTTGATCAAGACATATGGAATTCAGAAACGATGTATTCTACAATATTACAAGAAGTTAGCTCTCCTCTGCAAAGATTAAGAGATTTGAGTTCAAATTCAGGAGAATGTGATTGGAGATGGAATGATGACGAGATGTGGATCACAGTTAGAAGCAGCAATAATGAATAACTCATGGAACAATGATCTTGCTGTAAATTTTTCTTCTGTTCTAATTAGTTACAGTAATATTCAGTGTACAGATCCGATAGTAACCAAAAATTACAGATACTTGCACTAATATTCAAAAGAGTTTCTATTATCTCCGGCCAATAGCCGACTGATGTATGAGTATATTATATAAAATTAAACAAATAGACATATATTACATAATACTATTATTTTGCTTTTAGAGATACCAAGTATATTCGAATTCGTGGCGTAATTCTTATTAGTTTGGAAAAAGCCACAAAAACTGTGTAAAAAGAGGCAGCTCAGCTAGTAAATTTCATTTGTTTTACATCATAATAAATAAAATACATGAATCTGTAATTTTCAACAATACTACACGACAAGTTTAAGCTTAAATTTGTCTGAAAGCTAAAGTCACACGTGACTCATGAGGTTTAACATAAGTAGCCCATCTGTCATCCAGTTATTTCAAAGAGTTCGGAATCAAAGTAATATTTTTTTTTAATAACAAAGTAATATCCTTTTCCTCAAGAGAATCTATTTAACTTGCGGTTGATCATAGATATGGAATCAATTTTTTTTTAAAAAATAATTCTTGATTATGAAATTTTATTTGATTTTAAAAATCTAATTTTCAAGTTCTAAAAAGTAGTTGAGACCACATTCTCTAATTTTAGGACTTTAATTCGTAAAATTTCAATAATAAATAAATTAAAATGCATATTTAAACACAATTTTAAAAACTCATAGTTGTGCATTTTTTAATGGGAAAATGGAAATATATAACAAGGACACGTTGCACAATTTTATCGGTCAATTCTATACTTACTAAATGTCGAATTAGTAGATAAGATAATGACACATATATATTTAGTGAAGAACATATATAATCTAGATAAATATAACGAATGGTACGTGTATACCATTTTTTATGATAGTACTTATGGAAAAAAATGTAAGAACACGCGAATATCCTGAAAACTAACACCACCCTAACTCCGCCCTGTAAATCGTATACTTTTTCTTCCCATTTCTTTTTCTAAATATTCATGCAACTGTTATTTAAGTTGGAATTTTTAAAAAATGGTTTAAACCAACCTCGCATGATCATTAGCTAACTCACAAGCCACGCCTCCATAAATGGGACAGCATGGCATGGCAAATGGAGTACCGTTAATTAAATAATTAATTAGTGGTAGTTGATTTGTAATCTACTATAATATTTAATTGTTAGATTTAGATGCTAATATTTAAAACTAGTACTGCGTCATATGGCATGAGGCCAAGGGATGATACAATTTTTTTATTGTTTTTTTTGCTTTTACTTTAAAACTAAACCCTACCTATTTATTTTCTAATTAGCTCATATTTAGTTATAGATTTTGAGATTTAAAATTTGAGTATTTGAAGTTTAAAAAAGAACTTTCGTGACTTAAAGTTAATTTTTTTAAAAAAAAATTGAAAACTTTTTGAGAATAGATGTTTGAATCTCATCGAATATTTATGACTAAACAGATATATATTTAAAGATAAAAAAATTAGCATGACTACTTGTTGAAGTTTCTTTATTTCCATTCTAATTATGTAGATAAATAATACATTGGTATTGCTATTGTGTGTCTTTAATAGTAGGCACACCAAGTGCACAAGCCATTTGAAGACACATTTTAAATAGTTAAGAAGTTGGTATCTAATAAGGAAACTTGTGGAAAATTGAAGGTATGATTGTTGCACTTTTCACAAAACACACTTTGCCACATTGAATTAAATTTTCATACACTTGATGTAGAAGCTACGAACCACTTACTAAAAGGCCAACTTTTTGTCACTGTGTTTTGGAATGGTTTAAATAAACTCTCAACGTACATATGATTCTTACTTTAGCATCACGAAAAAGCAATATCTCAATATATTACTTCTAGAAGGGAATGATCTTGCGTTTAGAAATAGTTTTAACGATATTGATGGTAATGAGCAGTGACGATGTTTGAATTTTCACCAAGAGGATCTCATACAAAAAAAAATAAAAATATATACTATAGTTAAAGGAAACTCGACATATACTATATATATATTAAAAAATAATTTTAACAATATATGATATTCTGTTGAAGGTGTGTTGGGATGAATCCCTAGCTAGCACCAAGTTGGCTCTCCCTCTGATAATAACAATCTTGATGCTAGTGAAGCTAACGATTGTTATCTTGATACAAAGTTGAAATTTTATAAAGCCAAAATAAGATAAAATTTAATCTATAAATTAAAAATAATTAATAAATGCAATGTTTTGTTTTATTAAATCACTTAACCGTCAAAAGTCCAATTTAACCATTATTTAAAATTTTAACTCTTCGTCTATTTTGAAAGATTACATATCCTCATGATTTTAGAAAAGATATCTTTGATTGTAATCTTCCACTTCTTGTTCATTTTCCTAAAGTCCTTAAAGACTTCCCAACACTATAATTTGCCAAAAAAATTTCAACTGACTTTATGCTTGTCCTGTTCTTAATATTTAATTTTTATTGTAAATTTGATGGATAAGCATGTAGTAACAAATTCAATGCCTACCAAAAATTCGCGATCATTCTCAAGACTCGATAAAAGTTAATTAGTTCTTATTCAAATCATCATAAAAAATACCTCTTTATCGATTAATACTCAAATGCGGTACACAAATAACCAATTACCACACATCCAACTGTTCAATCACTATAAATTGAAAGATTAAATCATATCCCCCCCCCCCCCCCCCCCTTCTTTCAACTTCAATGTTTTGGCAGGTAGTGAGAACACAATTGGCCACGTAAAGATCGACCTCCACATAGTCTAAGAGTGAAAAAATTATATTATATATGAAATATTATATATTAATATTGAACACACTTAATAAAATTCCTAACTTAGTACGGCGATTACCATTTGGCCACGTTGTAAATCAATTTTCAATCTATATGGAGTAAAAGGGGAAAAAGAGGCCACCTAAGGTCTACCCAACTAATTTGGAATTTCTGGACATTCACCATATATATATATATATTCCTCCATTGTAGCTTCAAAACAAAACAAAAACAGAGCATTTTCTTATATTCTTACACTTTCTACCAATCTTCTTCTTCTTCCTAAATGGATTGGATCAGAGGTATACATAGGCCGCGGCTCCTCTGCTGCCGTCTCCGCCGCCAAATCACGTTTCTCAGGTGAAGTTTTTGCTGTTAAGTCAGTGGAGCTATCGAAGTCTCAGTTGTTGCAAAAGGAGCAGAAAATTCTGTCCGAATTGATCTCCCCTTATATAGTTAGGTACAAGGGGTATGATGTTACCAAAGAGAAGGATAAACTCATGTTTAATATTAGGATGGAGTATATGCCGGACGGTACACTTTCCGATGAAATTCGAAAACAGAGTGGCCGGATGAACGAACCGTTGATCGGGTATTATACGAAGCAAATTGTACAAGGATTAGAGTACTTACATTCAAGAGGCGTAGCACACTGTGACATAAAGGGGCAAAACATTTTATTAGGTGAAACCGGTGCCAAAATTGCTGATTTTGGATGTGCCAGGTGGATTCATCCGGCGGAGAGGGACGGTGGTGCAAACTCAATTGGAGGAACGCCGATGTTCATGGCACCGGAGGTGGCGCGTGGGGAAGAACAGGGGTGTGCAGCAGATATTTGGGGATTGGGATGTACAATGATTGAAATGGCTACTGGTGGATCGCCATGGAATAATGTGACAAACGCAGTTTCATTGCTTTACAAAATAGCATTTTCAGAGCAATCCCCTGAAATCCCTAAATTCCTCTCTTCACAAGCAACGGATTTCTTACACAAATGCTTGAGAAGAGATTGTAAAGAAAGATGGACAGCTAAACAACTTCTCAAACATCCATTTCTCGAGTCAAATTCTACGATAATTCAAGATTTTGTGACGAGTTCACCAACGAGCATTCTTGATCAAGACATATGGAATTCAGAATCTACGTTATTAGAAACAGTTAGCTGTCCTGTGCAAAGGGTAAGAGAATTGATTTCGAATTCAGGTGAATTGAATTGTAGATGGAATGATGATGAGAGATGGATGACAGTTAGAATTAAGTGATGAACAATGAAAGCTTGCTGTAAATTTTGTACTATACAAACACTGTACAGATCCGTTGGATAATATGAAATTTTACTTTTTATCCTTGTTGTAACAATTATTTTATCCTTCAATACCACATGACCGTATAAGCAAAGTAACAATATTGAGTTTCATTATTTTGCGTAGAATATTAATGAAGAAATAAAGGATAATGATCACTTAAAGATAGTGACCGACTACTACAGATAAAAAAAAAGACTGAAATAAACTTTAAAAAAATTAGTGGTTTAAGGAATTTTTATACATTAGAAAAGAAAAGGAAATAAAACCTAAGATAAAAAAAAAAGTAGACGCAACAAAAATGTATGTGGACATGATTAAAAAGTGGCCATTTCTGGTTCCTATAGTAAGTAAGAAAGAATGAAAATTCAGACTCTACCATTTACCTTTCACAATTGAAATTATGGATTCTCCGTGACCGATTGCCCCTCTAAAAATTTTCATTTAAGTGACATCCAACTTATCATTATATCAACTCTCAAAAACAAAATTTAATTTGAAAAGTTCTCGTCAAGATAATTTATGAATTAATTTAAATCGTGTATTATTTCAATTTTTGAATAAGTTGAAATAAACTATTTAAAATCGATAGATAAATAAGTAAGTAAATTATTAATCCATTTAAATTTGAATCAATAGTTTATATTTTTGTGGACTAACTTCACCAATACTATAAGATAACACCCCTCACTTGATTCCTTGGAGCTACCAAGTGTACCTACACGCCAAATACTGAAAGGTAGTTAAATATTATTTACTAACATTTTTCGACCCCATACTATAAAAATTGATATTTATAACTTTAACATTTCATATAACATGTATAAAATAACAAAAATTAAAGAAAATTCTAATATATTTTACAAATTCTTTATTTAAGATCACAAAATTTAAAAACCTTTCTTTATTTTTTATATTTCATATCAAAGCAGAAGTAGAAACATAATTTTAAATGGAGAGAACACTATTATCTAGCTGAGAAATATAACAAGTTAAATTATCTGAGCTGTTCACGTTTGATAAAGTTTCCCAATTGTTTATCGAAGTTGATGCCAAGTGTAGTAGTGTTGTTGGGCAGACTGTGGTGAACTTTACGTATTCCTATTAGTTTGGAAGAAGCAAGAAGCTGTCTGTCTTGTGGTGGGACAGCTAGTAAGTCTCTGATGTCGACGTTCGATATTTACATTAAAATTCGATTAAATCAGATATTATAATGAAAAATCTCATATTGGGGTAAAGCGCTTCCTAAGAAAGGAGATTGTGTATCCAAATGACTCAAACTCAAGATCTCTATTTAAACATGAAACAGTATTTATCACTCCATCACAATTTTTGTTGGTCACACGTACGAGTAAACTACATTATTTCCTCTATTTTTATTTGTTTGATCTATTTTGACTTGATACGAAATTTAAGATGATAAAGAAGATCTTGTTAATTTTATTAATTACAATTAAAGGTATATGCAAATACCACTGTCAAATGTTATTAATTAATTAATCTTAAGCCTTAACAAGCTATTATAGAAAGTGGGAAATGTTAAAAAAAATTGCTAAAGCGAAACAGAGGCCATTTTTTAAAGATAGTATTACTTTCTCCATTCATATAATTTGGTTTTGGACATTGACCTGACACACTATTTATGAAAGTTTTAATTAAAACTAAGTATACTTTAATTTCGTGTGCAAACACTTGTTTAACGATCAAATTTAGTCTAGTTTGAGGGGATTAATGAGTAGGTCGTTTCTTTTTTCCTTTTGCTTATTATGTATAGAGGACTCTTTAAGTTTTGTTAGCGTTTTAATATTTATTTACTTTCTGTTTTTCACATGTAAAATACTTCTAAAAAAAGGCAAGATTTAATTAACAATATTGTTAAACTGTCAATTATAGAATAGAGTTTATGGTTTTCGAAACAATCATTTAAAAATATCTTTGCACACGAAAGCTCATGATCTTTAATTTTAACATTATTTCTTTATCTTTTGTTCCATTAGTCACATTTTGCAGAATGTGGTGGAGCTACTTTTTTTCCAATGATAAAAAAAGTATAAACCTTTGACGTTCCGTAAAATAAGGTTCTCTTTTTCAACTATTAGCAAATAAATTAATAATATACTCAGCATAATTCTACAAGTCTGAAAAGAATGATTTGTATGTAATTTTATATTTATCTAGTGAAGGTAACGAGAGTCGAAAACAAAAAAATAGAGTTTGGTTTGAAGAAGAAATATAGAACTTTATATAATGCCTTTTCAACTAAAAATGAAAGAAGTTGCAACTAATTTCACCAAAACTGCAATTTTCACTCTACAAACAAAATAATCCACCTCTTCAATTTTTTGGTGAAGTGCAAGTTAACCAACTTTTGTTTCTATTTTTATCTTCGATCTGTCAATTATTAGTGACTACTAGTAACATTTTACTTTTTAACAGTTATGATTAAATTACTTAGATTAGATTGATACTTCACATACGATAAACAAATATGTCTGTTCAATTTAAGATTTGATATATTACAAAAATATCCAACAAAAGTAA
Organism: Solanum habrochaites; assembly: GCA_027704765.1. NCBI lineage: Eukaryota > Viridiplantae > Streptophyta > Magnoliopsida > Solanales > Solanaceae > Solanum > Solanum habrochaites. The sequence goes on along the minus strand of JAKWJA010002495.1, from coordinate 62,852,188 downwards.
CATATATGATTCATCGTCCTCCTGCAAAAAAATAAAACAAAGAAAAAGAAATTTGAGTGGTCATCTTTCTCCTTTCGGAATTTGCTTTTTATTGCATACGTGAAGAGATGATGCGTGACTTCCAAGGTTTGTGATAATTGGGAAATTCACGAAAGCAATTCAATGTACTAAACTTTCGTTATGTATTATTTCTACGACTTAAACTTGTGATATTCGAGATACGTGACAGATTTTATTAGTTATGTTAAAGTTCCCTTCTATCGTACTGATGAAAGCTACCATAAGCTAAAATAATTGAAGATGACTCTCGGAAACACTTGAAATCAATTTACAACAATACACTGAACCTATTTCATCTAAATCTCCAAATAGTACTTAAAAGATAGATAATGATGAGTAATTTTCTTCTGGCACAAACCAAAACGTTTCGTAATTAGTATTACAAATTAACCAGAAATTACGATAGACGGGCAAATTACTGTCATAACACAACAGCTGTTAAAAAATCCAGCAAAAAGATTCAAGTATCAGTTATTTATTTACAAGTGCAGACAATTTTCTAGTTTAAATGACAACGTGATACTTATGGGGTCACAACACAGAGATGTTGAGGCGCTTAAGCTGCTTCCGCGAAGCCAACTCTCATTTTCTCATAGTCAAACACTGTATGGTAGCGACCCATGAAAACATCTCCCAAGATCCTGTACCACATTGTTATAATGAGCTAATTAATCGACTATATCAAGCAAGCAGATGTATCCAAGTCAAATAAACAAGTATACATAAATGGTGACGAAGAAGGAATGTTAGCATAGTATAAATTATACTCTGTTGTTTCCAAAATTTGAAAGGGGTGATAGCAAATAACGTCACATAATCTGGAATGGAGGGAGTGCAAATTTTCATCGAGGTGATTCATAGAAGCTGATTATTGTGGCGTCAAATAACCACACTAGGGAATAGTGAGAGTGCAGAACAAAAAATAGAGAAGCAAGAGGCGTACCAAAGGGGTCCACGAGGAGGTGGCACATCTAATGCTGTGAATCCACTTATGCACTGTGCAACAGGAGCCTCGCCAACTTTAAGGACATACTGTTCAGTAATAAACACAAAAAGGAATGTCAGGTATCCGGCATACTTGCATGTTGCCAATGTGATTGGTTCATGTTATTTGTTTTTCAAGGACTTCTGTTTCGGGACCTATTTTGGGGAAAACGAAGACAGTAAAGAGCCTTCATCCTAGTGTTAACTGTTGAATCAATCTCCAAAAAACATCACTTGGTTAAAAAATAGACAAACAAGGTAGTCTAGAATGCCCATTTTTCTTGAAAAGAATTGGCTGGATATGGATTGCCTATTCGACGCATGTTCTCTGAAGCAATATCTTAAATGAGACGAAGTACATCAGTAGATAAGATAAAAATTACCTGCTGCGGCGTCAGCTCAAATGTTTTATCACCAACGGTAAAGGAAACATTAGGCATGGAAGCAAGGCTGTTGCAGTCAACTGCAGATTCTCCCATTGGACTGGGAATTCGGTCGCAAAGCTGCAGTTGGGATTTGAATAAAGCCTTGAGATCTCAATTAACCGACATTCACTTTACATTATGTATAAAATCCACCTCACCTTATTCATATAGTCAAAGATTCTATCTGCAGTTTCATTTCGCCTTAATTGGTTTTGCATCCATACCACAGCCATCTCACAAACCCTGCACATCTCGTCATGCACACCATTCGAAGCCTCATTGTGTTTGTCCACCACACTCTCAATAATCATGCTGCATATAGAATCAAACATTAATAATTGGTCCAGACATGCAGCAATAAAATCAAGGATGAATGTGTTCAAATAAACAGCAGCTAGTAGAACCTGCAGCAACTTCACGAGACAATAAATTATTCATTTTTTCTCTAAACGGTAATCACTAGAGGAAGATAGTTGATAACACTGATGAGATACCAGTCTTATGGCATGCGTATATTTAATCATTTCTAATTACAATTATTTCAAATGCAAAATGTTGAACATGCAGATGTATTTAACCTCACCTAACATCTTTTCCACCATCCCTAGAGCATAAACCGATTTGGGAGCAGATCTGTTGAGGCGCTGCCTGTAAAGCATAGGCGGGAAAACCAGAACTCAGATTCTAATATCAAATGCAGAAAGCTGCTCAAAATTAGTAACTTGACACAATTAGGTGTCGGTGAAGACACTCTGATGCAGTGGAGGAGACACCTTGTACCAAGAGGTGTCATCCGTAAATTTCAATATGTGCGCTCATCCATAATTTTAAATGTGTGTGCACACACGCACATGGAGGTATGCAATAAGTCAACAAATCTTGAAAAAAATACAAATTAAAATAGCAGTTTGAGACAGGAGTAGTGTAAGAACCCTCACATCCCCAGATCTAAACCCTAGCCAAATCAGTGGCAATAGGCTCCACTATATTATAGGAAAGATACTTAGCAGATGTCATACCTTTGATTCGAGTAGATCCAGTATAGTTTTTCCATATTCACTGACTACTGACTTGCACTCCTGGCTGACAACTCCTGACGCTCCAATTGCATGATTTATTTGAGTAATAATGGTCTGAAAAAAGAATATATGAATGAAGAAAATTAGTTTATTTTGATGCATGTTGTTGGTGAGAATTTATTACCATAAGCAAGAAACAAACATGTATCAAGAACTCAATGATTTAAACTGAACATCATGGAGTAGCAGCTGAGTAAGAAGTCACATGGCCCCAAAACACCTATTCCATTGTTATGAATAACGAGATCTACATAAATGTCCAAAAACTTAAATGTACGTGATCAGGTCACAAGTCTCCTAACCTCTAAAATTCTTCATCTGGTGAGAAGAGCTTGTCAATCAGGCATTCTAGGATTACATTAGATGTAAAAAAAACCATTCCTTATTTATAATGTTCAACTCCATTACTGGCTAGACCGGCTTTTGGGCAAAGTCCAAAAGAAATTTGAGAAATATTTTTTTCGAAAAACAGAAATTCGAGGAAATATTACTAGTCATTAACGATCCTAACAGAAGCAATCAGTAAACAAAGAAAATGTTTAGACACGTTTTATGCACAACAAAATCTGCATGTTCAGATTTTAAAAGAAAAACCATGAAGAACTACAAGTGTGCAGTTTGCTAATCGAAAGAATGTTGCAGTTCTGTATAAGTTAGTGTTACTTGCTCAAAGTTTGATATGAAGACAAACTATATATAATTGTGGTTCTGGCTCTTATTGATTGTATTTCAAGCAAGATACATACTGTTGGTCCTGCCAATAAGGACGTTCCAGAGTCTGCAATTGCTGAACAACCACCAGAACAAAATCCTGGGGGGAAAAAGAGAAGAAAGTTAGCTTCACAGACTACGTGAAGAAAAATCGCTTGCAAATTCAGAATCATTAATTTTCATACGAAACATCACAAACAAACAATAAATAAAAAATACCAGTTGTTTCACCACCGACAAGCACATCACCCATATCAAACTGAAAATACGACATACTTTAATCAGTCCAATCAAAAAGTATACAGCATAGGTGCATATTCATTTTTTAGAATTTGAATAGAAAATCCACCTGCCAGTAGCCTTTGTGAGTTACAGGAACATATGTATGTTCACCCTTGAAATGTTTGGGATCAACTCCACCGATAACAAGTTCACCTCCTTCTTCCTCTTCAGCATTCCGATTGAACCAGAATGAGAAGACAGATTGTTTAACAAGACCTTGATTTACCATATTGTACCTAAGAAAATTACAGATATCTCAAGAATTGATTGATTCAAGCAAGAAAATAATTTAAAAGAACATAACAGATCAAAAGAAGTAAATTCCATATAATCAAACACATAACTATGAAAATCTAGCAAAATTTGAAAGTATAATAATTTTTTATTATACAAATATGGATAGCATACCAGACAGGGACAGCTTTCCCTACAGATATCTCTTGAAATCCAAGTCCAAGAATACCATCAAACTTGGCTGCCAAAAAGGTGATGCCTGGTTCTCGAGTTGCCTCGATAAAGTCCTATTCCAAAAAGAAAAAAAAGGTTAGGAAAGAAACTCATAGAGCCCATCCAAAACATTTCAATTCAATAATCACCTGATCTTTGACAACGAGATCGCCAACTTTGACATTGTCATTGCTAAAATATCCAGAAATAGATCCAGTTCCATAGTGGATTGCAGCAGATGTCCCTGCATCAAGAATGAATTGTTTGATATTTGGCAAAGTATTTTCATTTGCAGGAAAACTTCACAAGGATAAATGCCAAACTAGGCAGAGGTTCTTCTTCTGTCTATAGATCTCGACAATGATAGAGCTTTGTCCTAATAGACTATCTTCCGCCTATATAATGTCAACATTCTGTATTTAACAATATCAGGGCAAGTAACATGACAAGCATCTCGACTTTTTCGCAATATTTGATGGTTTTTACATTTAACACAAACTACCATAAAGGAGGACATGTTCACCACTGGAGACATGGAAGGCACTTAATCATCAGCTTTCATGGTTTATTGCGACTGTCAAGCTTCTCTCATTTTTTCGAAGATAGAGTGGAACAGATTAACTTAAGTAGTGTCAAAGCAATGCCATAAAAAGCATGTAAGACAAATAGTCTCCTCCTAATAAATTTGGCATGCTATGTCATGCAGTAAACTATAAATAAGATATATGGACATCAATTTTGTGAACATGCAATGGAGATCACCATCTACAATAATCCATTTTGATCTTTATCTGTTCTTTGACATTAAAGTTCCAAATATCTCCAAGTTAAATTATTTTTTTGCAACCTCAGCTTAACGGAGTTGTTATTATATCAGGTCATTTAACTAAATAATAGATGACTTGTTGCTATCAGTCTGTCCTCATTGAATGGAAAAAAATCACAGCACACATCCAATCAAAGAAAACAAAAACCTCAGGTTGGACTCCAGGTGAAGTAAAGAAAACGTGAAACAGACTAGAAACATGAGTAGCATCTATACCGTTCTTTTTGTAGGTACTGGAGTGACTTGACTTGTATTTCGGGTGGAGATAACAAGCAAGCTGCATCAGATTAAATTAACACAAGGCTTCATCGTTAAGACATGGCAACATGTATTTGCATCAGTAATAACAATAGTCTATAGCTACTCACTGAAAAATGACATTTTGCAGAGGGCACCCAAAGATTAGAACTTCCAGTATCAAAGATGACAGTGAACTTTTGAGGTGGTGAGCCAATGCTAATCTCACCAAAGTACTGAGCATCCAAGTAGTTCTTTAGTGCAATAATACCAGAGTCTGAATCTCCTACATTTCCACCAAGACGATACTTTCGTGCAGAATGCACTCCATTAGCATCAATGCCCCCAAAAACATGGTTGGTCTGATCCAACTTCCTCTTCTTAATTTCAACTCTGACCAGTCCATCATTTGATACCGAAAACACCAAAGGGGATAAAAGAAGCAACAAGCACAGCGCAATTAAACAGGCTCCATATCTAGTACCCATACTTAGCACTGCATAACACATGAAAACAGGTCAATTAATCTGCCACTGGTACACACTCTCCTTTGTCATTTTCGGATCCAACACTTAGTTGGGACAACAAGACATTAACTTAAAACATTGTCTCTCTTTAAATCTTCAATTTTCAGAACAAGCTCCCGATCAAAAAATTTAAACACAACGAACGTATAGGGACCCATGACACAAATTCCACAAAAACTGGCACACCACAGAAAACAAAAAACAAAGAAATAGACAGTTCTACTTCCCAACACAACCACTTCGATATAGCTGAAGAAATTCAAAGAAGTTATTAATATGCAATGACACAAATACAAAAACAACACACCAAGTATTTTCTCACAAGTTAGATATGGGGGAGAGCAGTGTATACACGGACCCTACCCCTGCCTTATGCACAGGTAGAAAAGTTGTTTCCGATAGACCCTCCCTATTTACAAAAACAATTTTCTTCAAGTATTAACAAAAAAAAAGTACCAGAAACTTAAGTACTTCATTTCAATCAGCAAACATAGTCCTTAAAGACAAAGTCCACGGAAGGCAATATCATCATCATCATCTCAAAATCATCCTACCCACATCAATTAACTATACAGAATGCAGATACAAAACCTTAAAGAAGCCAACATTTCAAATTACCCCTAAAAACTGAATCTTTTTACCATCAAGGCATCAACCCACCTGAGTCAACAAAAAAACATGATCTTTTAAATTCTTTTTACCTCAAACAGATCAAAAAGGGAAGGTCAACCCAGTATCATCATTCCTCAGCTCATACAATTTTCCCCAAAACTCAGTAAAGAGAACATACATAGAAAAGTACAAATTACAACAAGAACATCAATTAAGTGATCAAAGCTGAAATCTTGTACCATAAAACTTGATTACACAAAAAGGGGAAACTCAATCACGTTCATAAAAGAGAAAAATAAGATGATTCGTGAAGCTTACCAGAGAATCGACACCGAAAAAATTGAAAAGTTTTAGGTTTTTAGGAGAAACCTAGAATGAACAAAACAACAATGGTGTGTCAACTTATAGAGCTTTAACTTAGCCAATTGGGTTACTCACATAACCCAAGGTTGCATATATTAATATTAAATTATTAATAAATTTAATAGAAATATCTACACGTCATGTAAATAAATTAATGGGATCTTATCTTTCGAATAAAATTCGAGATAGGAGAGTGATTTTGACAAAATTTTGTATTTCTTTTTTGAAAAAAATAGAGGAGGAAAGTGAGAAGGAACCTTCCACCAGACTTTCATTTGTCTCACTAATAATGATTTAGTATGAAAAATATTCGCCTAATTCCTTACTTTTATATTAATTTTATGTGATATTATTTAACTTAACACGATATATAAAAAAAAAATAATAATTAAATCAAAAAATTGATTTTTTTAAAATTTGTTCAATATTTTACTGTTAATTGAAAATCATTCACTAAAAAATTCAAAACTTAATTCTTTATATATTTCCCTTTAAAAACGATTACAAAAAATAAATAATGTATTATAAAATAGATATTCTCTTTTAAACGAATTATAAAAAAATAAAATAATGTAGTATAAAATGAAAGGGAGGAAGTATGAAGTTATATTATAGCATATTGGGAAATTTAGCCTTGAAGTGTGTAATATTCTCCAACTTATTCCCTTCCTCGCCTTATTCCATAATTAAAGGGTCAATGGTTGTTTAATAATACCCTTACTTAGATTAATCACAATAAAAAATTAGATTTCTATTGAGTATGTGTTTGAATTTGTATATACAAACAAATATTTGTGACATAAACATATGTTCGATATTCAATACAAAATCATAATATAAAATTAGATTTATATTAAATATGTATTTGGATTCATAATTTCAATGTTTGTATATGTGATTTCAAATTATATCAAGTTCTCAACTAAAAATATATATAATACGTAAACATATATTTTTTGGTAATTATGAAAATTTTTATTACCAAAGTGAGAACTCACGCGCAAGTAACAAATAACAAACAGTCATTTAACATAGTCCCAATTCTGAGTGAGCACCTTTACTAATTTAGGCTTCTTGGAAACTCTAGCTAATTTAGGCTTCTTGGAAACAGTAATATATATCTTGCAATTGTGTATACAACATTCGTTTGTTTGCTCCTGCCACACTTTATATATATATATATCCAGCTAAGGTCATTCGTTAAACGATAAGAGTGAGCACCATTTATTGCACAGATCTTATCCATCATTGACCAGTACCAACTAGGTCGCATAATTCCCTGTCATTAGTAGTTGTCCCTCTATATCAACTGCTACTGGACCGAGGAAAAATAGATGCCCAAGAGTTTCATTAGCCCCTTCGCAAAGCCGGTTTCAAATCGAACCACCATTTCATCAATCTGTATACCTTATCATTAGCTATCAAGTACGCAATAAACACCCATTTCGGAGGGCTGAATTACTCCACGCAAGATTCCTCCAACTTACTCTAGGTAAAGTACTATGTTAGGATCGCAAATAAGCAGGTGTAACGCGGAAGCTAGCAATGCAAAACTCGAAAGACCACGAGTAAGAGGATAACGAAAAATTACAAACACAAAGATTTACGTGGTTCGGTCAATCGAACCGACGTCCCAAAGGAGATGAGCACGTCCACTATAAATATGAGAGTATAAATACAGAGAGAAACAAACTCACCAATGTCACTCGAAATACATTGGAGGTTCACACAAGTGATAATGTACAACAAGCTTGTGACCCATTAACTTCTCAAATCCTTTAAGACTACATTGTGAATAGCTGATTGAAGTTAGAGGAACATTCCTCTATTTATAGAGTTCCCTAAACCTTTTCTTACCAGAAAAATTATTAATCATCCAAATACCTTTTCTAAAGAAAAACATAATTTAATGATAAGAAAATTTTAGAGCAAATAAAACTCTAACACTATAACTTTACGTATATATGGGCGTATTAAGAATTTTCTTACACCCATTTTCTCAGATACATTCATTCTCTACATTTTTCTATATGTGTGGCGCTTTCAGGATTTTTCCTAACCTAAGCCACGATCTATTAATGAAAAGATCTGCTTTGTTCTAGTACTTGAGTTCTTTCTCCTTATCCTTCATTATTCCTTGCTAATTTATCTAATGCATTATCTCTAGCGGATCCCCCTCTTCCTGATTAAAAAATGATTAGTCTTTATCTGGGGAGTCCTACAGAAGCTGCTCTTGGTTAGCTAGTGATAATATGCATTTATTAAAATCATAATTTTAATTTCTTTTTCTTAAAAAAGATAAAAATTTGACTCAAAAATATATCAGTAGGTTTATTTTTGTGTATATGTTCTTTCTCCTTATCCTTCATTATTTCCTACTAATTTATCTGACGCATTTTCTCTAGCGGACCTCCACTCCCCTCGATAGAAGAACGATTAGTCTTTATTTTGGGAGTCCTACAGGAGCTGCTCTTGGTTAGCTAGTGATAATATGCAAATATTAAAATCATAATTTTAATTTCTTTTTCTTTAAAAATGTTAAAATTTGACTCCTACATATACTAGTAGATTTTTTTTTGCGTAAATGTACGCGTGCGTGGCCGTGGCTGTGTATTTTTTTGAACGTGTGTATACATGCGTGCTTGTGTGCGTGAGCGTTCGTGTTTGCGCGTGTGTGTTTAGGCTATGCTTCAGAGGTATTTAAATGTTTGTACACAAAAGACAAAATAGATAGTGGTGGTAAGTAATCTTGATGCTTTATAGTTGACAAAAATATTTGTAGTTGCAAGAGAAGATTTAGTAAGAATGGAGCTAGTATGGCCGATTGAAACATACCATGTAGAAACTCTGGACGTCTTGTTTTTAAAAAAATTTCTTAAAAAGCGGTACATAGGCAAAAGCACAATAACTTGAGATTTACCTTATTGCAAAAATTTTCTGAAAAACAAGTATGAGAACAGAAAATAAAAAGGTTAGCAATTAGACAGAATATATAGAGGAGAAAGATTTCATATTGTTAGTAGGACGAACTAAGTGGAGTAGACATTAAGCAATTTAAATGAAATATTTCA